>CM061062.1:0-80000 GCA_030762895.1 Sophora flavescens
TTTTGCATGGTACTCTTGTTATCTTGTTCCTTTGTATAAAAGGAAAAGTTATTTATGTCGTATCCGCTCCAACATATGACGTTGAAGCTAGTCCCACGTACTAGCCATCTTACGTCATCAGAAGCAGTACTACCATACTTAAGCATTTCTTCCTTGAACCATGGTAAGAAAGTCTTATTATGCTTGTTCAAGAAAGAAAGGCTAAACACATTCGGCGTTGTTCAATACATACAAATGTGCTTGAAGCACTTCCTCCGATCCTTCCTATTAATTCTTAAGCCATGTGTACCCTTACCTTGACATCCGACTCTCATCATGCCGAGGCTTAGGAACCCCTATAGGATCCGTGTTATGAAGGTAGTCAGAACAAAACTCAATAGCATCTTATGCAACATACCTTTGAACAATAGATGTTTCAGGACGATGAGGATTCTTCACGTACCCTTTCAAGATCTTCATGTAGCACTCAATTGGTACATCCATCTCGGAAAAACCGCCCACATAATCTAATCTCCTCACCAAATGAACAATTAAGTGAACCATTATCGAAAAAGGAAGGGAGGAAAATACATCTCCAATTGGCACAAGATTGTAGCGACCTCGGCTTCCAAGTCATCCAACATACGGGGGTCAACGACTTTGCTACATATAGAATTGAAGAATGAGCACGACGAGTAATGGCATGTCTCACATTTTTTGGAGCAATACCACAAATAGCAACGGGCGAAGTTGTTGCATCAAGATGTGACAATCATGAGACTTTAAGCCAACCAATTTAAGATCACTAGAGACAAGCCTCTTCATATTTGAAGAGTAACCATGGAACTTTGATGCCACTGAAGACACCCATGAAACTTTGTCTCTCTTTTTTTTGACAAAAGTATGACATCTTGTCGGCAAATAAGTCCGCTTACCATCCTCAACAAGCTGGAGCTAACTGCTCTCGTATACCCATAGTAACGAGGTCGAGATGAGCATTCACACCATCCTTTGTCTTGCCCTGAATGTTGAGAAGCGTCCGATCACACTATCACACATTTTCTCCACATGCATCACATCAATGCAAAGTATCGACATCAAGCTTACGAACAGGCAATGTGTTGTCCTCCGAAGCAAGTCTTTCAACACTTCAAGCAATTCGTGAAGCTTTTATCGGTCCAACCATTTCTCGCCTTCATACAAACCAATTTTAGCACCGCCGACAACCGTGTATGAGTAGTACACCCTGGATATAAAGGCTTATCCGCATCACCGCACAACCTATCATACACATGAGCTCAATGAAAAGATTCTTGTCCAATATCACGGATCATGTCCTCTACTCGATCATCCTCCATATCTACGTCAACGTCCTCACTTTGGGAGACACTTTCCGTACTACTCAACAACACATCACCATGCCATATCCATCTTGTATAACTCAAGCAAATCCCTTCACAAATCAAATGAGTATGTATATCCTTCACGTGCATTTCCTCGTATTCAATTACTTGACACAAGGACAACAGAACATTCCATTACTATTAGGAACATTCCTTTGAGCAAATTCTATAAATTCTCCCACCCCCTTCAAATACTCAGGCAAAGGTCGCTTACAAACCATCCAACTATGATCCATAACTAGATAGGTCCTATAGATATGCAAAACATATATCCAATATAAGGACAATAAGGGAGATTGAAAACTATAGTTTTTGAAGATTGTCAAGCATTTAGTCACCGACTAGCGATGATGTCCATCACGGCAGTAATGTGCCAACCCGAACCCGGACCATCACAAGGAGGAGCCGATCATGGCCTAACCGTGATGAGCATCACGGCCGTGACATATCAACCAATGAGAGCAACATGCACTCAAAACCAAAAATAGAGACATTCCAAACAACTCAAACTCACGGTTTCAAGTTTCAACTACTCGGACTACAGTTTCAACATACACTCAAAACCAAAAATAAAAAATGTGCCCTAAAGACTCACCGAGAAATAGGTGCTTGCGTGGTGGTGGGGAGGGGAGCTCGAGTGGTGGCCAACGTTCGATGTGGTTACTGAGAGCAGAGGGACAAGAAGAGTTAGTGAGCGGGAAGGGGAAAAAGAGATGTCAAGTTATTGCAAAGAATGAATGGAAAGACAGAGTTAGGGTTAAGAGTGTACCTCACGGTGATGGCGAAGAAGCCCTCGCGGTGGTTGCGCTGGAGATGAGCTCGCGATTAGGGCAGAGTGAGAGTGAGAGTGAGAGTGAGAGTGAGAGTGAGGGTTGAGAGTGAGGGTTGAGCGTGATGAAAGAGAAAAGAGACATGCGAAGTGCGAGGAAGCGTGCGGGTGTAAACCAAAATAAAACAACATTTGACCTCAGTTGTTTGTAAAGACCGACGTTAAAGGTCATATATTTAACGTCAGTTGTCTTAATAAACTGATGTTAAAAGTGTATACGTTTATCCAAAAACATTAATTCCTTTGACTATTTATTTAATTGAAGTAAAAATCAAACTTTTAACGTCAGTTGTATTAAACAACCGACATTAAAAATAAATATTTTTTATTTTAAAAGCACTTTTAACGTCAGTTGTTGAAGACAGCTGACGTTAAAAGTGTATAAGTTTCTGCAAAAAAATTCATTCCTTTGACTACTGTGATAACCCATTCACCTTGAAACTTAATCCTCTTAATGAGCATTAAGTTTATAGATAAGTTTTCAAGAAAATCAGAGAGACTCTATTCTCTATATAAAGTGTCATTCTTCTGTATCAGTCTGTAAATACACCCTCTTCTTTTCCTCTATATTTCGTGCGTTTTCTATTCCTTCACAATATGGTTCTATCACATTTGAGACTTTTGTTATTTCTTCCTATACCTAGATTTAAAGGTCTCTGTCTTAATGGTCAAAAAACTTTTGAGGTTGAGTAAATCACATAATATGACTCCCTCACTTTATTCCATCTCCTCCCCAAGTGACTGTGGATAAAGCACAAATGGAGCATCAAGGACTTCAAATGAGCAGGGAGGGGATCGATGCATTCATTGGAGTTTACGAGGGACAGAACTGAGAAGAAATCGATGTTGAAGCATAAACTTTTTAATATTTTAGTTCTATGTTGCACAAATTTTTTATTTTTATTCATGTAATTGTAACTTATGAATCGCTTCAATGAGATACGATTTGATTATATATATAACACTTTTATGTTAAGTGTTTATTTATTTTAATTTTCACAAGAATATGTTTACTAATTCAAGCTAATTAATGAAGATTAAAAATAAACTTGTTTAATATTTACACAAGTTCTTTACACAACTGACGCAAATAGTGATTTAATATTTACAAATTGCCACCACCTCATTTTTAACATCAACTTAATTTATGACTGCCAAGTTCCCGTATATTACATTATTTCCAATATTCATTCTGCACGTTTATAATATATAGGATTATTTACGTCAGCTATTTATTATACTGAAGTAAAAATCACACTTTTAACGTCAGTTGTATAAAAAGCGGCGTTAAAAATAAATATTTTTATTTTAAAAACACTTTTAACGTTAGTTGTATTAAACAAGCGGCGTTAAAGGTGTATAAGTTTCTGCAAGAACATTCATTCCTTTGAGTACTGTGTTACTTACCCATGCACCTTGTAACTTAATCCTCTTAATGAGCATTAAGTTTATAGATAGGTTTTCAAGAAAATCAGAATAGTTTAGTAACTTCATCCCCTGCTCCTATAAATAACTTCCTTCCATCCTTTTAATTTTCTGCTTCACAATATGGCTCTGCCATGAAGATTAACTTCATCACTCTTTCTTCCTATTCCTAGACTCAAAGATTTTTGTCTTAATGGTCAAACAACTTCTGAGGTTGTGTAAATCACATAACATGGGTGATAAGGTTGTGTAAATCACATAATGTGAGTTGCTCACCTTATCATCTTTCCGGAGAATCGGCAACTACAGCTCCAGAACCTCAGCTTTGGAAGCAAATGATTGTTCCAAGACCATTGCTGAAACAGATCGGGTGCACCCTTGCTCAGCTCTGGAAAACTCAGTCGCTCGACTCTCCTCTCTTGCTCACCCGTGAAGGGAACGAAGCCTCAACAAATGTTTAGGATTTTAAACCCTTTCAATGTAACTTTTTATAGGATTTTAAACCCTTTCAATCTTCTGTATCAGTCTGTATTACACTTCATGAATGAGATCCGGTTTGGGTTATTGATTCAACTTATACTTCGCACATATATTTTATTTTTCAAAACAGAAATACAAAACATCAAAGCAATTGTGAAACTGAAACTTTGAGGAAGGCAATGCGGAAGGGTACGTATACTAGATAAAAAAATTATTTAAATAACCTTTAACGTCTGTTGATGAAAGAACGGAAGTTAAAAGTGAAGTGACTCACTTTTAACGTCAGTTGTTTATTGAACTGACGTTAAAAGTGAGTCACTTCACTCGTAACGTCATTCCTTACAACAACTGACGTTAAAATTGAATTAATGAAGTCTAATATTTACAAAACTGTCACCGCCCCCTTTTTAACGTCTAGCTTTTGGTTAACTGACGTAAACCTTTACCGTCTAATGTATATTTTCCACTAGTGTTAGTCTCACGCTTATCAAGAAAAGTCAGAAGTTACTCTCTGAAGCAACCTCGGTTATCAGAATCAAAGACCAGTTAAAGAATGCTTCCAACGTGCTTTATTCCATAGTACCTCCGGTCCTTTACACGAAAAGTGAATTGTACTCAGCAAAGTACAAAAAGTTCTCCGTACAACTCTGATATGGTTGTTTCACGATGCATAAAGCCATGATCCTTCAAGTTAGAGTACAACCAACGTTCCTATTGCATTAATGGCTGCCCAGAACGACTCTATTGCATTTAATGAAGTTCTGCTTGAAGCAAATATCTGAGGGAATGTCTCTAACAGATCTTAAATGATTGAAGACTATAAATACAGAAGTCATTGAAGATGAAGACATAGAGAATACTTATTGCATTAAAAAACCATTACTCTGCGCATTAATATCTTCATTCTTTCATTATGTATTCTTCAATCATTTGAAGTTATTATGCAGACTTTCCTAAACTTTACATTTAACCCACTCTCTGAGTGTTAGTGAAAGATCTGTCTGTTTGAAGTTGTATTTATTACAAACCAAATTTCTCAAACAAATCTGAGTGAGCATGAAGATGCTAGGTGTGCAAAGAATACTTGTCTTGGAGTCTGAAGAGGCTAGGTGTGCAAACAATACTTGGAGTCTGTAACCTGATCAGTTATAGTGGATAAAACTTGGTGCTGCCAAGGACTGGACGTAGCACTTTGCTTTGAAGAGTGAATCACGATAAATAACTGTGTCAATTTCTCTTTCCTTATAAACTCTTTAGTTGTTTTAGTTTTCTTATCCGATTACCAAGTGGTGTGTTTGCCTTAGTCATTGTTAAAATTTCATCAGACAGGTCACCTGTCTGTCCGGTATCTTTCCACTCATCTGAACCAAACTTTTGTATGCGAAAAGTTTTCAACTTTGTCTAAATTCTAATAAACACAATTCAATTTCATTCTTATATTTATAGTTGTCTATTTCAAAAGAGACAATCATAGTGAAGAAAAAAATAAAGGAATGAAATGACAAAGCATAGGAATGAAAACCAATTACCCTTGCTAAAGAATTCCAAAAAGAAAATAATCATATATCGATAAGCATGCAATGACATAAAGTTCTGGTTATAATCAAAGTGTCAGACAATAATATACCTTTGTCTTGGTCTCACAGCGAACATCCAATTGCTGTAACCGAAGAGAGAGATGACCAGCAAGTCGATTTCCAAGGAATCATGGCATGCAATGGCATCCTGGCTCAAGCACATCTTGAAATCGTCCAAACATTTCTTTTATAGCCACTGTGGATTGGTCAACTTGCACGCAACACAGAAGATTCCCCATTTGCTCTTAACTGCATATCATCGTCATCGTCTAATCAACTTAACAAGTAGGAGGATGATAATTATAGCACGCAAGAACAAAAAGTAACAAATTTGAAATGTTTCAACTAAACACTCATAAACAAGTTACATATAGGCAGAAGATCAATCAAGTCTTCATAGAATCCTGCTAACTGCAAATTATTTAACACATTTCAATGATAAAACTAACAAAAAAAAAATCTATTGATACCGATTGATATTGTTTTGGCTTCAACGACTCAATAGGGGAGGGGGGAGGGGGGAGAGGGGGTTGATTTGAGTTTTCAAAGAAAATATTTTCCTCTTAAAATCGATGAAGGATTTTTACAGAATCTTGAATAAAAGGTGATGAGGATAAGAAAGATTAATAATGAATAGGTTCAGGTTCAATAACTCAGTAATAACAAGATAAAGTTTATATAGATCAAGAACAAAAATTATACTTAAACTTTAAAAATCAAAGTTGCAAGTTCTTGAATCATAAAGAAAAAGTAAAGGAGTTTGAGTTTGAGTTTGAGTTTAGAGATACTATATGACCAAATTTATAGATATTATAGATACTATAGATATTATATTATATTATATCTATACTATATTATAGATACTATACAACCAAATTTATCTTGGTTCAGTCACCACCAATATGACCTACATCCAGTCCCCACTCCACCCGTGGAATTTCACACACTAACACACAAGCTTTGCCAGGTAGCTTGAAAAACCTTTACACCACAGATCACTTATTCACCTCGAGATACCACACTCTTGTGAAGAGCGTCAATGTTCAACCTTAGGGATACCTCACCCTAATCACTCAGAGAGACTCCCTCTCTCTTTACAATCAAAATGTAAAACAAAAGTTGATTCCTAACTATCAATAGTCAGATAAACAAATTGAAGCACATATGAGTATTGAAACACTCTTTTCACAGTAAGCTCAATGAAGATGATGAATGATTTTCATAATTGATTTCTCAAATTGATTTCATAAAACTGTGATATGTTATGATATGTGTTAAAGTGTTCATTTGATCCCCCTTTATATAGAAAAACAAGTTATAGTCGTTGGGATCAATCAAAACAGATTTGGATCTAATTTAACAGAATCTGTTTTCTTGATTCTCGTTCTTGAGATAAGATTCTGATAGTTCTTATAGAATTTGCGTCCATAAAATAACGAGTCCATTTGGAAAAATACTCGCGTCCATCTTAAAAAAATACCCGCATCCATCTTAAAAAATAGCCACATCCATTTGCCATGTCAGCAGACGGGAGTACTAACACAAAGTAATTTGACGTGCTCCAACTTGTAGACGAGCGCTTGTATTACTTTAGTAGACGAGAGCTTCTGTCACTTTAGTAGACATGAGCTTCTGTCACTTTAGTAGACGTGAGCTTCTGTCACTTTAGTAGACGTGAGCTTTTGCCACTTTCTTGGACGCCAGCTTTTACCACTATTGGACGAGCGCTTCTATTATTCCAGTATTGGACGAGCGCTTCTATTATTATTTCCAAAAATCATTTTCATTAACTAAAACTTATTCCTTTTAATGCAGGTTATGAAAAATGATTTTCTTCATGCATCTTTCTTAATTGAGCTATTTGTGAATAAGAGATTTCATTTCTTACAAATCATCTAAGACTTAACACTAATTTCTTCATTTAAGCTCTTGTCTTGATGATTCCTCGATCTTCGTCCTTGCTATTTGATTCCTCCAAGTTCTTCATTGAATATTCTCATTTGATTGCTCACTGAACTTGTTGAATATTGCTTGATACCCGTCTTTACAATTTGACACTAAACACTTGCATACACATTAAGTTGTATTTGTCATATATCAAAATCTCTTTGTCATTGAGTCTAACAATCTCCCCCTTTTTAATTATGACAAACCTTTTAACAAATTATAAGCTCAGAATATAAGTGTAGCAGACGCTTAGTGTTTTGACAGATTTATATCATGGTATCAAAGCAGTCAGAGCAGAAGTATATCAGAGCAAAAAAATATTAACAGTGTATTAACAGAGCAGAATTTGATTGACTCCCTATTAATCATGTAAGCTTATAAACTCCTTAGCCCCCCTCAACATATGCATGTATAATTAATTTGTTATTTTCTCCTTTCTTTATATTATACTTTTTCTCATGTATAATTTGTTATTACCCCCTTTCTCTATATCTTACTTTTTCCTCCCCCTTTTGGCATCATAAAAAAGGTAAAGAAAAGAAACATTCAAAGCAATAGAGAAGGTAAGCGTTTTAAACTTTCAAAACATAACATATGAAATTTTTCAGGATAGAGGGACAGGTTTAGGGACAAATCAAAGAATAAGTGCGTCCATTAATTTCCCTCCCCTTTTTAGATTTTCTCCTGTTTCTTTAGAGATCAGATATAGGATTGATCGATTATGCCCAATTCTCTTCTAATGAAAAAGAAGCTTTCTTTGTTCAAGGGCTTGGTAAAGATATCAGCAAGTTTCTTAGTTGTATCAACATATTCAATCTCAATTTCTCTACTTTGTATATGATCTCTAATGAAATGATGTCTGATTTCTATGTGTTTAGTTCTAGAGTGCATTATGGGATTCTTAGTTAGGTTAATTCCACTTGTATTGTCACATCTAATAGGAACTTGGTTTAGTTGCACACCATAATCAACTAATTGTTGTTTCATCCATAAAACCTGTGCACAACAGCTACCTGATCCGAGGTCGTACACGGGTTAAAATAATAGTAATTAAAAACTGTAGTACAAGACAAAACAACCTTGGTGGTCTGACGAGGATTTTTAAAATTATTAGCCAATCAAGAATGTTAGAGAAAGGGGGTTTTCAAAATTTTCAAGGAGAAAACGGTTTGCAATAAACAAAGAAATTCAATTAATTAAAAACATCAATCCAAGACATCATGTTCTGTGGTAGGATTCGTCATTGTTCCAAAAGATATAAACTCGTTTGCTCTCCGTCTCTGCTAATTCGAATCTACTACATAATCATGTAGGGTTTAATCAACAAAATTGAAATCACAATTGCAATCACTAATAATATTGATTCGTGCACAAATTCGATTAACTTAGGTTACCAATCGGTTCCCTAATCTCTATTAGATTTTTAGGTTAATAAACACTAGTCTCTAATTTCAATTCAATTATGAAAACTTAATCTACATCTAATCAGACATAGATCAAGCATAATCACACTCACAACACAGAAATCATAATTGAAAGAAGAGAAAAGGAGAAGAAGCAATTAAAAAACAATTAAAAGTAAGGAACTCGGAATTCAAACCAAATTACTTGAATGTCTAGGATTGATAAAAGGTTTAGCCTTACATGGTCATCACCATTGGAGAATCTTTAACGATAAACATCCAACAAAGTGCAGAAAACTAAAAAGAAGAGAAGAGAGGAGAAGATAAAGTGTCTAATTTCCTCCCTGACTTGTGCGACTGTAAAATGCTATTTATGCTTATTAATCTTGACCTATCCCTAGACCAAATTAAGTTCCTCTGAATAAGCTTTCCAACAAGGTATCATATGCCTTAATTGGGCTTAAGATGAGTAAGTTAGGCCCATTTAAGTGAAGAAACATCATGGACTGCGCACTGATCCGCGCCAGAGAACTCGGGACCCAATTTAGCCTTGATTTTGGCCTAATTTGACAATTCTTGTGAAACATGAAATTGTAGGTCTCTTCCTTATCTTTCTAGGGACAATAAGATTACCAAAATCCGATATCTGTAGCTCTAGTTAGGCTCTGTACAAGGCAACAAGGTCAGGATGAATGAAAAATCCAAAAATTAACAATGTTTAGCAATTAAGCCCAATAATGTAAAACTCAGCCAAATCACCAATATTAAACACATATAACAATTAATTATTCCAAGTATACACACTAAAAGGTAACTCAAAAATGAGTTATCACTACCAGCTACTACATATTCAGCCTCTGCAGTGGATAAAGCAACACTAGATTGTTTCTTACTGAACTATGATACTAATGAGTTTCCTAGTAAATGACAAGTACCACTAGTACTCTTTCTGTCTAGTTTACAACCAGCAAAATTAGAGTCTGAATAGCTAATTAACGTACATGTAGCTCCCTTGGGATACGATAATCCCATGTCTTTTGTTCCTAACAGATAATTATCCTTTTAACTGCTGTTAAGTGTGATTCTTTTGGATTTGCTTGATACCTAGCACACATGCATACACTAAACATGATATCTGGCCTACTAGCAGTAAGATAAAGTAGCGAGACTATCATACCTCTGAATTTAGAAACATCAACAGGTTTGCCCTGCTCATCCTTGTCCAGATAACAGGAGGTACTCATTGGAGTAGCCATCTCCTTAGCATTTTCCATGCCAAACTTCTTGATCAACTCATTGCAGCACTTGGTTTGGCTAACGAAGATTCCATTTTCAGTTTGCTTTATTTGCAGTCCAAGGAAAAAGTTCAGCTCACCCATCGTTGATATTTCAAACTCACTCTGCATAAGACTTGCAAACTCATTGCACAAATGCTCATTAGTGGCACCAAAAATTATATCATCCACGTATATTTGTACAAGTAAAATATTGTGTGCCTCTTTCTTAGTGAACAAATTTGTGTCAACTTTACCTCTTTTAAATCCTTTTTCAATGAGAAAATTACTTAACCTTTCATACCAAGCTCCAGGAGCTTGCTTTAAGCAATATAGTGCTTTAAACAGTTTATAAATATGGTTAGGCAATTAATTATTCTCAAAACCAGGTGGTTGACCAACATACACTTCCTCTTGTATAAATACATTTAAGAAAGCACTCTTAACATCCATTTGATACAATTTAAATCCCATTATGCAAGCATAAGCAAGTAGAATTCTTATAGCTTCTAATCTTGTTACTGGTGCATATGTTTCATCATAATCTATGCCTTCTTCTTGGTTATACCCTTTGGCTACCAATATAGCCTTGTTTCTTACAATTATACCATTTTCATCTAGTTTATTCCTAAAAACCCATTTTGTACCTATTACTTGACAGTTCTTGGGTTTAGGCACTAGTTTCCAAATTTGGTTTCTTTGAAACTGGTTTAACTCATCTTGCATAGTCATCATCCAATGTTCATCAATTATAGCATCATCTATGTTCTTAGGTTCTACTTGAGACACAAATGCCATACGATTACAAACATTTCTAAGAGATTGTCTATTAGTTACCCCCTTTGTAATTTCACCAATGATGTTATCAATTGGATGATTTCTGACAGTCCTCCATTCCTTTGGTAGGTCAGGTTGTTGTTCTGATTGCTCCTGCTGCGGCGACTCGTTCTTTAAGCTTTCATCTTCTTCATTGTCCTGTTTCTCTTCTAGGAGAGTTTTCTCAATTGAATCTGCAAGATCATCAATAACACAATCTTTTCCCAACCTTTTGGGGTTAGACTCATCAAATGTCACATGCACAGATTCCTCAATAGTTTGTATTCTCTTATTATATATTCTAAATGATTTACTAGATAGGGAGTAACCTAGGAAAATTCCTTCATCAGCCTTTGTATCAAATTTTCCAAGATTATTCTTTCCATTGTTAAGAACAAAGCATTTGCAACCGAAAACATGTAAATGTGCTATGTTTGGTTTTCTTCCTTTGTAAAGCTCATAAGGGGTTTTATTTAAGATTGGTCTTATCAAGACTCTATTTAGCATATAGCAGGCTGTATTGACAACATCTGCCCAAAAATGTTTTGGCAAGCTAGAGTCGTTCAACATAGTTCTTGCTATCTCCTCTAATGATCTATTCTTTCTTTCCACTACTCCATTTTGTTGTGGAGTTCTAGGAGCAGAAAAATTATGTTGAATGCCATGCTCATCACAAAAGTTTTCAAACACTTCATTTTGAAATTCTGCCCCATGATCACTTCTTTTAAAAATAATTTTTACATCCTTTTCATTTTGCACCATTTTTGCCATTTTCTTAAATGTAGCAAATGAATCACTCTTATGAGATAGAAAATATGTCCATGTATATCTAGAGTAATCATCTACTATTACCAATGCATACGAGTTACCACCAAAGCTTTTGGTTCTAGATGGACCAAATAAATCCATGTGTAAAAGTTGCAAGGGTCTAGTTGATGAAATAATGTTCTTTGGTTTAAAATACACCTTAACTTGCTTTCCTTTTTGACATCCATCACATAGTCCATCTTTCACAAATTTTAGTTTAGGCAAGCCAATTACAAGATCTTTACGAATCAGTTTATTCAAGTGGTTCATATGAATGTGTGCCATTGTTCTATGCCACAACCAATTCTCTTCTTCTTTTGAAATAAGACAACATGCAGTATTTGAAGAGATATTATCTAAATCAAGCATATAGATGTTATTTGTACTATGTCCAATTAATTTCAAATTTTCATCATGCTGATTTTCGATTAAGCAACTATTGGAATTGAATTTTACCTTGAAGCCTTTGTCACATAGTTGATTGATACTTAATAGGTTATGTTTCAGTCTCTGAACACATAGTACATCCTCAATGATTGTTGTTGAGTCACTTCCAATGTTGCCAATGGCAAGTATTCTCCCTTTATTATTGTCTCCATAGGTAACATTGCCACTCGACTTAGGGATAAAGGAAATAAACTTGCTTTTGTCTCCAGTCATGTGCTTGGAACAACCACTGTCAAGATACCATTTCACATTCTTGGCTTTCCAACACACCTACAAAACAGAATCATGTTTTTGCTTTAGGTACCAAAATCTGTTTGGGTCCTTTTGAGTTAGTTGCAGCAATAGTTCCTTTAGGAACCCATATATATTTAGACTCATTATAAGCAGATTTTCTGTAATGACATGTAGAAGTTGTGTGACCTTTTCTAGCACAGAAATAGCATTTAACAAATGGTGTGTTTGATGTCATAGGTGCATCAAAAAATTTCTTGAAGGACTTCTCATGTATCTTAGGTTTATAGCCCATTCCATCCTTATCATAAACATATTTTTGCTATCCTAATAAAGCATTCAAGTTATCTCTACCATTTGTGAATCTTACTAGGTCATTTTTCAGTTTTTCAACCTCTTTAGTCAATGTACAGCTAGATGCATTCCAGATTTCTTTGTCACTAGTAACTCTAGATAGATCACCATTCAAATGATTTATATGTTTCTCCAACTTATGACATTTATCACATACAGGTGCATCTAAGATAGTAGCTAGTTTTTCTTTTAAAGCACAATTTTCTGTTTTTAATTGATGTACCTCTTTGTTTAAAACAGAAGTTTTCTCTTCTAAGCATGTGATGGTTTTCTTAGACTTAGTTAGCAATCTAGCAAGTCTAATGGATTCACTATGAAGTTATTCAAAAGCATTTTGCAATTCATCATAAGAAGGTTGATAATTAGAACTTACTTCACTTTCTGAATCACTGTTATTGCTGGCCATCAAGCACAAGTTTGCCTCCTCAGATTCGGATTCTTCAGTGGAATCTAGATCATTATCATCCCAAGCAATGTAGGCCTTTCTTGGCTTTCTCCACTTCTTGTCCGTTGAGTTAAACTTTCTGTTTTGTCCTTCTTTTGTAGTTTTGGACAGTCAAGCTTCATGTGGCCAATCTTTCCACATTCATAGCATGTGATGTTATTGGAAGAGTACGTTGCCACCTTTGTTGAGATTTCTCCTTTGAAAGGTGGATGGCTTTCTTTTGAAGTTACCTTTCTTCTTTAGGAATTTCTTGAAATTTCTAACCAGCATTCCCATCTCTTCTTCAGATTCTGCCTCTTGTACTGAATCATCGCCATCATTGTTTTTTATTTCTCTACCTTGTGATTTCAGAGCCAATCCCTTCTTTCTTTTATCAGTTTCTTCACTCTCATTCAGTTTGTTCAACTCCAATTCATGTTCTTGCAGTTTTCCAAACAATGTGGCAATGGTCATTGATGAGAGGTCTCTAGATTCTGAGATTGTAGTGACTTTAGGTTGTCATTCCCTACTCAAGCATCTCATTACTTTGTTAATTTGATCCTCATTTCTCCTTTGCATTTCAGTCATAGGTTATCCTCGATTCATTCTGAACAGCTCATACTCCTGTGTGAGGGTGTTCATTTTGATCTTTTGACATCTGAGGTTCCTTCATGTGTTACTTGCAATGTATCCCACATCTCCTCTGCTGATTTACAATTTGAAACCCTGAAAAACTCATCACGGCTTAAAGCAGATGTTATAATATTCTTAGCACATGCATTATATTGAATTCTTTTCTTATCATCCTCATTCCATTCAGTTTTAGGCTTATTTCTTGGAGCACCATTAGCATCTACAGTAGAAGGGACAAATTGTCCATTTTCTACTGCATCCCATATGTCAACACATGCCGCCTCAAGAAAGATTACCATTCTTTCCTTCCAATAGATATACTCAGATCCATTGAAGGCAGGCGAGCGTGTAAGGGAAGCCCTTTCATTCAAACAGTCATTGTAAGCCATGCTCTTATAGCTGTTAAGCCAAACTTAAGAGTTTAGCTCTGATGCCAATTGTTGTTTCGACTTCAACGACTCAGGAGGGGGGGGGGCAGTGAATTGAGTTTTCAAAGAAAATATTTTCCTCTTAAAACTTTTCACAAAGCTTTATAAATCAGAGTTTCGGATTTGTGTCCCCAAGAAATAAATAGCTAATATAATTAATTACCGATATACGCTCATATTATGATATATTGGAATAAAAATATTCCAACAATAATTCCTTCCTACTTCTTCCTTCCAAACTCTCTGCAAACTTTGTTTTCACTGTAAGTGCTTCATCTGCTTTATGAGCTTTTTCTTTTGTGTTTGTTCTTTTAGAGTTATGGCTTCAAATTTTGAAATATATCGAATTTCAGCGTGTTCTATTTTTTGCAGGTGAGTAGGTTGTTGGATTTGATTTTTCAGCGTGTTCTATTTGATTGGTCAGTGTGTTGGATTTGATCGGTAATTAATTATATTAGCTATTTATTTCTTGGGGACACAAATCCGAAACTCTGATTTATAAAGCTTTGTGAAAAGTTTTAAGAGGGAAATATTTTATTTGAAAACTCAATTCACTTCCCCCCTCCCCTCTCTTGAGTCGTTGAAGTCAAAACAACAATTGGCATCAGAGCTAAACTCTTAAGTTTGGCTTAACAGCTATAAGAGCATGGCTTACAATGACTGTTTGAATGAAAGGGCTTCCCTTGCACGCTCGCCTGCCTTCAATGGATCTGAGTATATCTATTGGAAGGAAAGAATGGTAATCTTTCTTGAGGCAGCATGTGTTGACATATGGGATGCAGTAGAAAATGGACAATTTGTCCCTTCTACTGTAGATGCTAATGGTGCTCCAAGAAATAAGCCTAAAACTAAATGGAATGAGGATGATAAGAAAAGAATTCAATATAATGCACATGCTAAGAATATTATAACATCTGCTTTAAGCCGTGATGAGTTTTTCGGGGTTTCAAATTGTAAATCAGCAGAGGAGATGTGGGATACATTACAAGTAACACATGAAGGAACCTCAGATGTCAAAAGAGCAAGAATGAACACCCTCACACAGGAGTATGAGCTGTTCAGAATGAATCGAGGATAACCTATGACTGAAATGCAAAGGAGAAATGAGGATCAAGTTAACAAAGTAATGAGATGCTTGAGTAGGGAATGACAACCTAAGGTCACTGCAATCTCAGAATCTAGAGACCTCTCATCAATGACCATTGCCACATTGTTTGGAAAACTGCAAGAATATGAATTGGAGTTGAACAAACTGAATAAGAGTGAAGAAACTGATAAAAGAAAGAAGGGATTGGCTCTGAAATCACAAGTCAGAGAAATAGAAAACAGTGATGACAATGATTCAGTACAAGAGGCAGAATCTGAAGAAGAGATGGGAATGCTAGTTAGAAATTTCAAGAAGTTCCTAAAGAAGAAAGGCAACTTCAAAAGAAATCCATCCACCTTTCAAAGGAGAAATCTCAACAAAGGTGGCAACCACTACAAAAAAACAACTGTTTAGCGACCGTAATATTCGGTCGCTAAACATTGTAAATCGGTCGCTATTAAATTTAGCGACCGAATTAGCGACCGATTAATGGTGGTGGCTGAATACCTGGTCGCTAAGGTTTTAGCGACCGAATTAATATTTCGGTCGCTAAATGGCGACCGAATTTATGGTCGCTAAATAATAATAAACGGTCGCTATTAGGTTGGTCGTATTTTTTGGGTAACCATTTCTAGCGACCGATAATCAGCTGCTAGTTCGGTCGCTGATTTTGGTTACTGTTAACCTATATTAGCGACGGATTTTTTAAATAAAGTTTAGCGACCGAATTATTGGTTTATAATTCGGTCGCTAAACTGGTTATTATTAATTTTTTTTTAATTTTAATTTTAATTTTTAAAATAATTTTTTTTCTGATTTTCTTTAAACGTTAGCAAAATTACTAATAAAACACACCAAATTACTTATGAAATATACAATCATAAGAAATAATAAATATATATAAAAAGAATAATCCAAAATGTCGTACAAGAATCGTTTAAAGTCAAAAATATGGAAAAAAAATTAGTCATGATGAGGGGGAGATGGAGGAATCCAATCATCCTCAGCGTCCGTACCACCGACGTCTGCTAAATGATCGTCCTCTGGAGTAGCAGCATCAGTAGCTGGCGGCGGAACTGGAGGAGCGGCAGCAGGCGGCACAACCGTCAGAGCATTGATAAGCCTCTGGCTCATCTAGTTTTATGACTAGTATGACCGTGGTTTTGTGCCAATTATATCTCGTTTTCGCTCAAATTAGACTTGATTGTTCTCAAGCAAGGTTTTGAGTCCTTTGAGTAGTTTCAGGTTAATTTAGCCAGTTTTGAGTCAAATAAAGCACTTATGGCTATTTCATGTTTTTAGGTTAACTTAGAGTCCAGGGAATGAAGGAAACAGTGGAAATTGAAATCCTGGAAATATTCGCCCCGCGAGAGGTGACTCGCCCCGCGAGATTGAAGACCAGCCTGCGCCAGAAATGTCATCTTCTCTGCTTCGCCACGCGAACTATGTCTCGCCTCGCGAGCCTCAAAGTCAGAAAGCATCACGATCAGCCCGTGACACCCATCACGGGTGTGAAGAGAAGACCCTGGAAGACAGAGACCATCACGGCCTAGCCATGATGAAGGTCACGGCCATGACAGATAAGCACCCAAAGTTAGAAGTAATCAAGGCCTGGCCGTGATAGGCATTACGGCTGTGACAAACCAGATTTTGAAGTCTCGCCTCGCGAGAGCCCAAATTTGAACTGGCGCCATTTTAATATTCGCCTCGCGATAGGCTACTCGCCTCGCGAGCGTGCACAGATTCTGAAGCTATGATTGTTGTTTAGGGCAGATTAGTGGATCATCTTTTGATAATCATTGTTTAGGAATTTCTCTGATTGTATTGCGTTTTTTATGGAGAACTAATCTCCCTAGGTTAATTTGTTGTAATCGGCTTCCGCCGACACTTGAGGTCTTGTAATTCCCGATTGAATTTCCTTCTCTCTTTCAATACTATTCTTTATTCTCTGTTTGCTTAATTCAGTTTGTATCGAATTAGTGTTGATTTATTTTCGATGATTTTATGTTCCTAAACTTAATCGCGTTTGCTTAATTCGCGTGCGTTCAATTCGTGTCTGCTTAATTCACGAAGGGCTTCGTCCGTTTGCTTAATTCGGAATAGGAACATATGTCCCGTAGCGTCGATTTCGCTTGTTAATCGATGCTACAATCGGAAAGGGATTAGAATCCGCTTAGGGCATGGAATTACATGAACCGATGATAGTGGGAAACCGAACAGCAGATTGATCGTCTTTGTCTTATTTGATAACCACTTAAATTGCTCTGTTTTTGCTCTGCTTTGTTCTGTTTTTTTTTCAATCGACTTCCGAATCAAACCCCCCCAAAAAAACTGATTTTCTGCAAATAACACTACAAGAGTCCGCGAGAGACGATACCCGAGTTGTCGCACCATCACTACAGTTTTACAAACCGCTCGCTTTTTGACCCGTGCGTGACAGCGCGTCAAATTGGCGCCGTTGCCGGGGACTCTTGTTTGTTGTTTTCGCATTTTTCGTTTTTCTGTTTTTCTGCTGAATAGTCTGGCTACTAGGTCTACTTGTTCTGACTTGTGTGATTTTGATCCTGAAATTGAAAGAACACTGTACACACGCCGTAGAGCAATTCGGACTAGCACTAGTAGTAATTCTAATTCTGCACCTGTTTCTAATAATATGGCTGATCAAAGAACATTAAGACAGCTTGCTGCCCCTGATGTTAATTATAATGGGTTGTGTATTGAGTATGCTGGTGTGGTTGCTCCTTTTGAACTTAAATCTGGTTTAATACACTTGTTGCCAAGATTTAGTGGTCTTGCAGGTGAGGATCGACATAAGCATTTGAAGGAATTCCAGGTTGTCTGCTCTACACCCTTGAGACCAGAAGGCATAACTGAAGACCGTATCAAATTACGAGCCTTCCCATTCTCACTTGAAGGCGCTGCAAAGGATTGGCTGTACTATTTGGAACCAAATTCTGTTACAACTTGGAATGATCTGAAGAAGGTTTTCCTAGAAAGATACTTTCCTGCCTCCAGAGCTACATCCATCAGAAAGGAGATATGTGGCATCATACAAAGCAATGAGTCATTGGCTGAGTACTGGGAGAGATTCAAGAAGTTGGTATCTAGCTGCCCTCAACACCAGATTTCCGAGCAGCTGCTCATTCAGTATTTTTATGAGGGATTGCTCCCAATGGACAGAAATATTTTGGATGCCGCTAGTGGGGGAGCACTCGTTGATAAAACTTCAGCTGCTGCCAAGCAATTGATTGAAAATATGTCATTAAACTCCCAGCAGTTCACATCCAGAAGCAACTCTGTCGAGACAAGGGGTGTAAATGAGATCCAAGGTTCTTCTTCCAACAAGGCCCTTGAAACCAGAATTGATGAGCTCACGTCTCTAGTGAAGCAACTGGCAATGGATAAGGTTCATCCGGCAAGGTTGTGTGGCATGTGTAGCTCTCCTGAGCACCTGACCGATGCATGCCCTATTCTGAAGGATGAGTCAGTCACTGATTTGCCTCAAGCTTATGCAGCTAATCTCTACAATCAAGGCAACAATCAGAACTGGTACAACGTTCCTGACCTCTCCACAAATAAGTACCACCCCAATTGGAGGAATCATCCAAACCTTCGGTATGGGAATTCATCACAACAACAGTTGATGGCACCACCACAGAATCCTCCTCAAGCGACCACCTCTGTACCTTCTGGACCTTCACTAGAGGACCTGTTCCAGCAAATGACTACACAAATGAATGCACAAAATCTCCAGTTTCAGCAGCAATTTGGACAGTTCTAGGCCTCGCAGGCACAGTTTCAGCAGCGAACGGATGCTAGCATTCACAATTTGCAGACACAGATTGGACAGCTTTCCACTTCGATGAATGCCATGCAGCAAGCTCAGGGATCGAACCAACTGCCTGCACAGACAGTGGTGAATCCCAATGCCCCCAATCCTAATGTGAGTGCCATGTCTTTGAGATCCGAGAAAGTTGTAGAGGCAGCCCCTGAAAAAAATGAAGAAACTGTTGAGGTAACTCCTGAGCCTTCTGTTGTTGTTGAAGCTGAGAGAGTATATGTGTCACCGATCCCCTTCCCACAAAGAGTGCAGAAAAATAAGAAGATTGATGGGGAAGACAAGGAGAGGGAGATTCTAGATGTGTTCAGAAAGGTGGCGGTAAACATTCCGCTTCTGGATGTGATTAAGCAAGTTCCGAAGTATGCAAAGTTTCTGAAGGATTTATGCACACACAAGAGGAGGTTGAATGGTAATGATAGAGTCAATTTGGGGCGAAATGTTTCAGCCCTCATTCAACCTACACTTGCTCCCGAGAAGGTTACAGTTTCAGCCCTCACTAAGGCACTGCCACAGAAGTGCAAGGATCCGGGAACTTTTGCCATCCCATGCACCATTGGGGACATCAAATTCGACAATTGCATGTTGGATTTGGGAGCCTCCATCAATGTCATGCCCACTTCTGTTTTCAATAACCTTGATCTTGGTCCATTGCAACATACTGGTCTCACTATCTAGTTGGCCAACAGGACCAATGCTCGCCCCATGGGAGTGGTAGAAGATGTGCTGGTATAAGTTGATGATTTGATTTTCCCTGCTGACTTTTACATCCTGGACATGGCAGGGGAAACAAATTCAAGCAGATCACCAATCATCCTGGGCAGACCGTTCATGAAGAAGGAAAAGACAAAGATTGATGTTGATGATGGAACCATGTCCATGGAGTTCGGTGACATTATTGCAAGGTTCAACATTTTCGATGCTATGAAGCATCCATTGGAAGAGCACTCTGTTTTCCAAATAGAGTTGCTCTCTGAAATTGTTGATGACACCTATGATGACTTGGTTGCTGATTTTCCATCAATTTCTGGTTTTAATGATGTTTATTCATGTACTGACTGTACTAACACTAACCCTTGTGCTGTTTGTGCTAAGATTGATTCTACTTTGCAGGGTGATAGTGTAAGTGAAGCTGTCCGTTCAGCTGAAGTTCTTGATAGCCCGACTGCCCCAAACATACCATCTATTGAGCAGCCACCCTCCCTAGAGCTTAAGCCACTTCCTGGGAATCTGAAGTATGCTTATTTGGAGAGGAATAAAAAACTTCCAGTTATTATTTCCTCCAACCTTGACTCTGACCAGGAAGCTAAACTCTTGGAGGTTTTGAAGAGGCACAAGAAGGCGATTGGTTGGACCTTGGCTGACATCCCAAGAATTTGCCCCTCTAGATGTATGCACAGGATTCTGTTGGAGGATGGGGCTAAACCAGTTAGGCAGCCCCAAAGGCGACTCAATCCCCTGATTCTTGATGTTGTGAAGAAGGAGGTGACAAAACTTCTGCATGCGGGTATCATATACCCCATCTCTGATAGTACTTGGGTGAGCCCAGTGCAAGTTGTACCCAAGAAATTTGGCCTCATAGTGGTAAGAAATGAAAACAATGATCTTGTCCCCACTAGAGTCCAGAATAGCTGGAGAGTCTGTATTGATTATATGAGGTTGAACCAGGCCACTCGAAAGGATCACTTTCCTTTGTCGTTCATCGATCAGATGCTCGAGCGGCTGGCTGGTAAATCCCACTACTGTTTTCTTGATGGCTTTTCCGGGTACTTCCAGATCCACATTGCACCAGAGGATAAGGAAAAGACCACTTTCACGTGCCCGCCCGGACACGTTTGCCTCTGAGGAGGATGCCATTTGGCCTTTGCAATGCTCCTGGCACTTTCCAGAGATGCATGATTAGCATTTTTACTGAATTTATTGAAAATTGCATGGAAGTGTTCATGGATGATTTCACTGTATATGGTTCCTCATTTGATGCATGCTTGCATAGTCTGAATTTGGTTTTAGAGAGATGCATTGAAACTGACCTTGTTTTGAACTATGAAAAATGCCATTTTATGGCTGAACAGGGGATTGTTTTGGGGCATATTATTTCCAAAGAGGGTATTTCAGTAGATCCTGCTAAAATTGATGTGATTTCTACATTGCCTTACCCATCTTGCGTTCGCGAGATTCGTTCTTTTCTTGATCATGCAGGTTTCTACAGGCGCTTCATTAAGGACTTCAGCAAGATAGTCCTTCCTCTGTCAAACTTGCTGAAGAATGATGCCATATTCAGCTTTGATGATAACTGTAAGAAGGCGTTCGACTTCTTGAAAAAGGCATTGACCTCTACTCCCATCATCCAGCCCCCTGACTGGACCCTCCCTTTTGAGCTCATGTGTGATGCTTCTAACTATGCTGTGGGGGCGGTCCTGGCACAAAGGGTGGGCAAGGCTGCACATGTCATTTATTATGCTTCTAGGACTTTAGATGCTGCACAGTCTGATTACACCACCACTGAAAAGGAACTTCTAGCTGTTGTTTTTGATCTTGATAAGTTTAGATCATATTTGCTAGGTTCCACGGTTATTGTTTTCACTGACCATGCAGATCTGAAATACTTGTTGAAGAAGCCAGAAGCAAAGCCGAGGTTGATTCGGTGGATGTTGTTGCTCCAAGAGTTTAATGTGGAGATAAAGGACAAGAGTGGAGCTGAAAATTTAGTAGCTGATCACTTGAGTAGGATAGAGAGGGATGGGGATCCTTCCCCCATTCAGGATGACTTTCCTGATGAGCAGCTTTTACAGTTGCATGGCGTTACTCCTTGGTTTGCCGACATTGTTAATTACCTAGTTGCTGGTGTCTTTCCGACAGGAGCAACTAGGTCACAAATCCACAAACTAAAGAGTGATGCCAAGTACTATGTTTGGGATGATCCATTTCTTTGGAAATTTTGTAGTGATCAGGTGATTAGGAGATGTGTCCCCGACTATGAGATTGAGTCTATTTTGCACTTTTCTCATGCCTCTCAAGTAGGGGGACACTTTGGGCCACAGAGGACTGCAAGAAAAGTCCTAGATTCTGGTTTTTATTGGCCCACCATCTTTAGAGATGCTTATGAGGTTTACGGACTTGTAAGGAGTGTCAGACAGCAGGTACAGCCATCACTCGCAAGAGTGAAATGCCTCAGCAACCTATGCTCTTCTGTGAGGTGTTTGATGTGTGGGGAATCGACTTTATGGGTCCTTTCCCTGCATATTTTGGCTTTCTCTACATTATTTTGGCTGTTGACTATGTTTCAAAGTGGGTGGAAGCTATCCCCACTAGGACTAACGATTCTAAAGTTGTTACAAATTTTGTTAGGTCCAATATTTTTTGCAGGTTCGGCATACCTCGTGCCATCATAAGTGACCAGGGCACTCACTTCTGCAACCGCACCATGGAAGCTCTACTCCGGAAGTATGGAGTTGTGCACAGAGTCTCCACTGCTTACCATCCCCAGACCAATGGCCAGGCTGAGATCTCCAACAGAGAGATCAAACATATCTTAGAGAAAGTGGTGCAGCCGAATAGGAAGGACTGGAGCTGCCGTCTAGAAGACGCACTTTGGGCTCAGAGGACCGCTTTCAAGACGCCAATAGGGATGTCCCCCTTTAGGCTTGTATTCGGTAAGACATGTCATCTCCCTGTGGAAGTTGAGCTCCGTGCTTATTGGGCGGTCAAGTGCTGTAATTTGGAAATGCAAAAAGCTGGCATTGAAAGGAAACTCCAATTACAGCAGCTTGAAGAGCATAGGCTAGAAGCCTATGAAAGCTCTCGGATTTATAAGGAGAAAACCAAGCATTTCCATGATAGGATGATTGCTAGGAAGGAATTCTCTGTGGGTCAGCGGGTCTTACTGTTTAACTCCCGCCTGAAATTGATGACTGGGAAACTTCGGTCCAAGTGGATTGGCCCATTTATTGTTACTAATGTTTTTCCTCATGGTGCAGTAGAGATTAAAAGTGCAGGTAGCAACAAGGCATTCAAGGTTAACGGGCAGCGGCTGAAGCTACTCCATGAGAGCTCGGTGCCTGAGGATGCTACTGTTGAGGAGCTCTCCTTGGGAGATCCCACCTACACTGCGACTTGATCAGGGAGCACCCTTTCCTTTCCCTCACTCTGTTTTTATATTTATGTTGTTTCATTGAGGACAATGCATGTTTTAAGTGTGGGAGAGGGAACCATTTGTTGTGTTTTGTTTTGTGTTTTTTTGCTGTGTTTTCTTTTCGCTCTTGAATAATTTGAGAAGCTCAAGAGCATGTGTGTGAGTCTTGTGTCGGCAAGCTTGGTGGGTTTTGTTGATTTAGCACAGATTGATTGCATGATTTATGTTGATGATTCCCCCCTAGGTTGTAAAATTTGAAAATTGATCCCCATGTGAAAAAAATTGAAAATTGAACTTTGAGATATTTTGTTATGATTGCATGATTTATGATAAGTTTGGGGTGAAGGGGTGCACACACTAGGGATTGAATCTCGGTCAAACAATTTGCGGAAAATGTCCAGGTGAGGATTTGAGCCTCCAACATGTTTTTAACTGTGTGAATCACTTTCAGGTTGCACTTTCCCGAATTTGCTTGAGTCTCTACTTGGTTTGCATGTTTATGTGATTGCATCAGATGATTTAGGCAGATTTTCTTTGAATTAGCTACTTGGCATAAATTGAACCATCCCTAATGCATGTTCCCTAGTTATCCCTATTGAGCCTGATTAGCCTGTTGTTCTTGATAACCTCATGTTATGAGCCAAAATCTGGAAAAACCATGTTAACCCGATCTTAGGATTAGGAGAGCATGGAAGCCCAGCAAGAGAAGGGTTGCAAGAAAGTAAGTTTGGGGTGGCTACAGTGATATGTCATTCTGGGGTGAGAAAAAGAAAAAAAAATATAAAGGTTGAAGCCAAGGGCAAAGAAAAAAAAAGAGTTGTAAAAGAAAAAAAGTTGCCAAAAAGAAAAGGGGCAAAACAAAAAAAGGTGTAGCCACCCAAAGCACCAAAAAGAAAAAAAAATGGAAAAAGGAATTAGTGTGAAAAAAAATAATAGTGTACAAGCTTCATGCTCTCTTAGTTCCTAGGGACTTAAGCCTAGTTCCTTTGTATATACTACCCTTAGCCAGGCCCCATTTCAACCTTTGAAAGACCTTTTGATGTTGCATGCATGTTTTCGTGGGAACCTTGATTAAGATGAAAATCAAATTCATGGGAAGTGCTCTTAAAATGTGAAACTGAGTGAAATGTTGATAGCCTAGACAAATTGAGCGAATGAGTGAAATATTACATGCCCTTGTGAGGAAGGAAATTGTTTGAAATTGGTGATCTACCTTTTGTGTGTAACTTGGATCCCTTGCTTAGATTAATGATTATTTGAATGATGAAATTCTCAAATGTTCAGAATAAATGATTGTGGGGATTACATTGTTGAAAAGGGGGGAACATTGAAGGAAAATTGTTTTGATGTATTGCTTGAAATTTGTGCGGAATTGATTGAAATCCTTTAAGCTTGCCAAGTCTTGAGTCTTTTTGAGTTTTAGTTTGCTTGGGGACAAGCAAAGTTCAAGTTTGGGGTATTTTGATAAGCCTCTGGCTCATCTAGTTTTATGACTAGTATGATCGTGGTTTTGTGCCAATTATATCTCGTTTTCTCCCAAATTAGACTTGATTGTCCTCAAGCAAGGTTTTGAGTCCTTTGAGTAGTTTCAGGGTAATTTAGCCAGTTTTGAGTCAAATAAAGCACTTATGGCTGTTTCATGTTTTCAGGTTAACTTAGAGTCCAAGGAATGAAGGAAACAGTGGAAATTGCAATCCTGGAAATATTCGCCCCGCGAGAGGTGACTCGCCCCGCGAGATTGAAGATCAGCCTGTGCCAGAAATGTCATCTTCTCTGCTTCGCCACGTGAACTATGTCTCGCCTCGCGAGCCTTAAAGTTAGAAAGCATCACGGTCAGCCCGTGACACCCATCACGGGCGGGAAGAGAAGACCCTGGAGGACAAAGACCATCACGGCCTAGCCGTGATGAAGGTCACGGCCATGACAGATAAGCACCCAAAGTCTATGACAAAACAGATTTTGAAGTCTCGCCTCACGAGGAATCATCTCACCTTGCGAGAGCCCAAATTTGAACTGACGCCATTTTAATATTCGCCTCGCGATAGTGTTGATTTATTTTCGATGATTTTATGTTCCTAAACTTAATCGCGTTTGCTTAATTCGCGTGAGTTCAATTCGTGTCTGCTTAATTCACGAAGGGCTTCATCCATTTGCTTAATTCGGAATTAGGAACATATGTCCCGTAGCATCGATTTCGCTTGTTAATCGATGCTACAATCGGAAAGGGATTAGAATCCGCTTAAGGCATGGAATTACATGAACCGATGATAGTGGAAAACCGAGTAGTAGATTGATCGTCTTTGTCTTATTTGATAACCACTTAAATTGCTCTGTTTTTGCTCTGTTTTGTTCTGTTTTTTTTTTCATTCGACTTCCGAATCAACCCCCCCCCCCAAAAAAAAAACTGATTTTCTGCAAATAACACTACAAGAGTCTGCGAGAGACGATACCCGAGTTGTAGCACCCTCACTACAGTTTTACAAACCGCTCGCTTTTTTTTTTGTTTGCGGCAGTCGCGTCAAGCATCATCACGAGCAATCGGAGTCGGATCCTCATCTGCTCCAACACATCGCGATGATGTCCGGCCTGCTCGATGCTCGCCTCCATCAGCTGCTGGTGTGCCTGAGTCAACTGTGCAATCTGGTTCGCCATCTACTGCTCTCTCTCACTCTTTTCCCGAAGCTCCGCGTTCAGCTGCGTGATGGTGTCCTGCATTTGGTGGAACTACTCCTGAGGGACGGTATCGGCGTAGGAAGGAGCAGGCGTGCTGGATGATGAAGCGATAAACTCGCCTCCCAGGTGTCCGAGGCCATACACGTGCCCCTTCTTGTTCCTGCCCCGACGACCTCCAAATAAATGGCATTATCGTCGATGGAGACAGGAGAGCAGGTCCCATCACCAGTCAAAGCCTCATCTTGTGACTGTGAGGCACGTGATATGGCATCGTCCTTCTTCTCGTTGAAGCCCACCTACAAAGTATAGTTGAAGAGATTTAGTTAAAATTATATCCAATATTAACAAATCATTTATAATAAATTACAAGTAAACACTAAATTATTTTTTTGCTTACAGCATAGTTATGGGCCTTGTCGTTGACCCATGTCCCCGACTTCAACTTCTTCGTCCTCTCCACCAACTCCATAGCAGTGGGGGCTCGCTGTTTCTGTGCTTTCTGCACAGAAAAATATAATCTTAAATTCATAAGAATAATTAAAAATGAAAACTAATTAATTAAATAGTATATTAAGTCAAAAGTTTAATGTATTACCAGCTTGTCGTAGTGGGCGGCGGTTGATTTAGACCCACCGGTCCAAGCCCACGCGCCACCATCAGAAGCTCGATTACACCGAGCTGTGGCCTGGATCTCCTGGAACTTCTCAGTAGCCCAATACTGGTCCAGCTGCCTCTTGATCTCAGGATCCACCCACTTCCCCTTATTCTGACCCTTCCTCAGCTTGTTCGTCAGATTCTTCATGACTAGTGAGCCTTTATGCTCAAATATGTCCCTGACGAGAGCCTCTAAAGCTAAGTCCCACCTATACTCTTTCTGCAACTTACAGTTGTTAGGAAATTCGTGTGTACATATATATAATGTAAATTTAATTTAAATAACTTAATAAATTGTTACCTTAAACTCTAGAAACAACTGATCCCTATGGCCCTCTGGGATGGCCTTCCATGTAGGCCATGGACCATCAAACTTGCGTCGCAGGATCTTCGATATCGAATCAGAAGGGCCCTTCGCGGGCAGAAAGCTGCAGCAAAATTAGAGCATTAATAAATGTTATAAATAAATTAAAAAAACAAGTAAATAGAAATTAACAATACTTTATATATATTAAAAAATTAAATTAGCATACTCGTTATCCCCCCTGGGGATAAGAAGAATCCTCCTGTCGGATGGACCACGACTCTCCTGTCCCGATGATGATGATGGTCCTGTCGTCGCAGGTGTGGATGATGAGGGTGCAGCCTATGTCCCGACCACATGAGGCTGGGTAGGGGGTGCAACTCCATCATCCTGAGGTGTCCCGTCCACAGAGGTGCTGGTAGGGTGGTCTCGATCTGAAGGCTGTGGGTTGACCGGCGAAGGGACTCTCGCAGCACGACCTCCACGATGACCCCACCTCTAGAGGAATCTGCCATCTGTGAAAAAAATGAAAAGATGATTACGCAACAGTGTAAATAATACAAAAATAAATTACCTAAGTAGAATGACATTTACACAATGAATTATGACATAAATAAATTACCTAAGTAGAATCTCCGTCACTAAATTCACCCTCACTCTCATCAGTATCACTTGATCGGAATGTACCTTCGCTAGATGCGTCCAACTCGGATTGATCCATTAACTCTCTTTCAACTTCTTCCCCATTTCCGGAAATGTCCGCCAGAGAATTAACAATAATGTCCGGCGTAATTTGCAACGGTATGTGGGGTCTTGAAAACTCATCATCTTGGTACAGAGCATCTTTTTCACGCTGGTTGATTACATTATCAGTAATTATACTGCGAGCCTTTTTCTTAATAACACCCAACCAGCCATGATGTCCTTCGGGATATGGCGAGTAATAAACTGCTTTCTCTTTGTTGTGAAAAAAAAAATGAATGGGTCGTACGCCTTATTATACCTTCGAGACAGCCTAACTTGAACAATACCATAATTTTTATCCATTTTTGTCCCTACGTCAAGAGTAGGATCAAACCAATCACACTTGAAGATAACTAACTTCATCACGGAGAAACCGGTATGATCGAGTTCAGGGATGTCAGTTAGAACCCCATAGAAATCATCCTCTACATTGCCATCAGTGGCTCGCACACAAACACCATAGTTACACGTCTGCACTCCTTCATTCCATGTTTTTATGTTAAATTTATATCCATTTACAATATAAGTATTCCATGATGTAACCCATCTGTTAGGCCCCCATGCCAAATTTGTCAACAATGGATTTTGAACATTGTTTTCTGGATCTAGTACCTAAAAAATCAAATATTATATTATTCTTATACATGCTATATATTTAAGGAGATAAAATGTATTTCAACAAATGAAGATGCTTAACCTACATATTTACTGAACCACGTAGCAAAGTGAGAAGTAATTTCTCGATCAACCTGATCGTTTGAAATGTCAGGTTGGAGATCCCTTAGAAAATTGTCGTACATCCTACATATGGGAGATTAACAGCAAGATGATTAATAATCATAAATGTCAATTGAACTTATAAAAGACATTGTAGAAGCTTACTCTAAATATGGCGCGACCTCTTCACAATTTTGAAGGATATACAGATGAGCAGCATTAATGTCACGCTGCTCCAAGAAATATCCTTTTGATTTGCCACTAAATCTGCCCGGATAGTTGAATATTGATATAGGAGGACTAGTTAAACTTCCTTCGCCCAAATCAACGTTTCTAGGCATCCTTGTCCTTCTCGTGTTAACTTCGTCCGGATAGAAATAAGAGGCAAAAGTGGAAGTCTCCTCTACTAAGTATGCTTCACAAATGGAACCCTCCACTTGTGCCTTGTTCTTGACTTTGTGTTTAAGGGAGTGCAGGAACCTATTACAGAGGGATACATACAAATAATTACTAGTTTTAGGGAAAGCTAAACTACGCTCTCGTGTTCGTGAATTTCATATGTATTAAGTAAAATAGTTGATGTTGTTTACCTCTCAAATGGATACATCCAGCGGTATTGGACTGGGCCACCAACTCTTGCTTCGTAAGGTAGATGAACTGGCAGGTGTTCCATGGAATCAAAGAAACTCGGCAGGAAGATTTGCTCCAGCTTACATAACAAAACGGGTATCTTGACTTCCATATCCTTTAATTGATTCACATATAGTGTTGTCGATGTAAGCTCCCTGAAAAAGTGCCTAAGCTCAACAAGTGGGTTCCAAATTTGCTTCGGTAATGCGTCGAACGCAATTGGAAGCAACCGTTGCATGAACACGTGGCAATCATGACTCTTCATTCCATGTAACTTTGCTTCCTTAATGTCAACACATCTACCCAGATTGGAAGCATACCCATCTGGTAACTTTAGTTCTTTAACCCACTTACAGACGGCCACTTTCTGTGCTTTGCTTAGTGTATAACTTGCCTTCGGTTTGATAAGTCTGCCACGACCACCGTCCTGCAACTCAAGTTCCTTCCAATTACAAATGTCAGCCAGATCCAATCGGGCTTTATTTGTATCCTTTGTCCTCCCCTTGATGTCCATCACAGTGTCAAACACATTCAAAAACACATTCCTCTAAGTATGCATGACATCAATATTGTGACGGAGTAGCTGCGTCCTCTAATACGGCAACCTCCAAAATATACTTTGTTTTGTCCAATTATGGTTGATGTCATAATCAGGAATATGTTCTCCTTGGGTTTCATGGACGAGCGATAAGTACTGTACTCTGCGCCATACATTAGGACCAGTCAAACGTGGTGGAGGTGGTGTTGTCTCCGCACAACGCTTCTTGAATGCATTCTTGTTCCGCCTATAAGGATGATATTCTGCAAGGAATTGACGATGACAATCAAAATATGAGATCTTTCGACTATTTTTAAGCATGAATGACTTCGATCGCTCCGTACATATTGGGCATCCAAGCTTCCTATTGGACGAATCTGGGCAAGTATACCCAGTCGTGCAAGTAATACAGTGGTGAGACCGATTATCGTATCCACGGGGACAAACTCAGCAACTATCTAGACTATACAGAGAAATCAAAACAAACAAAACAAAGGAATAAAATCTTTTTGTATTTTTGTCAAGCACTTGGAATGCGAAAAGGATATGTTGGGATCAGATTTCACCAAACCTCTGTCTCATGTGCTACCAGGACTAGATACCTCCAATTCATGCTTCAAATATTAAAATCAATCCACTAGATTACTCAAGCCCCGATTCCTTGGATGGCAAGAGCCTAAATCCACTAATAGACCCTAATTCCTTAGGTGGCCTAGATTAATGAATTTGTATTAGGATTAGGGATTACGCGATTACTAGTAAACCAAACTCCATTCCTAGATGCAAGGGTTACTAGGTGATTAAATTCAATTTCAGTTCTAATACGAATTTCCCAATTGCATATCAAAACACTGATCGAGTCATGGGGGTGCTAGCCACAACAAGCATTAAGCATGGAAAATTAATCACTAATACGAAGGCATGAACACAGAATAATCAGTCAAGATAAATACATGTTAATTAGTTTGGTTACATCTAATCCCAACAAATGGGAATTGGCTACTCATAAAAGAGAAAACCAAACTAGAAAAGCAGTAGAGAAAGGAAGAAAGGGAGAACTCCATTGAAGCTTCCCACTGTCGTCACAGGAACCCCCTAACTCAGCTCCCTTTTAGGGTTGGAACCCTAGTCCAGCCGCAGCCTCCAAGTTCCCCCTCTTCTAAAAAAAACTCTCATTCTGCCCTAAAACAACAACTTATACCAATCAGATTCTGCGCGCGCTCGCAAGGCGAGACCTGGCTCGCGAGGCGAATGTTAAAAATCTGGTCTTCAGAGATTGGATCTCTCGCGAGGCGAGACAGTAAGGTTCTTCTCAAATACGCCCGTGATGAGTATCAGGGCCTGGGCGTGATGGCTTCTAGTCCTCAGGCTCGCGAGGCGAGACAAGGTTCACGTGGCGAGACAGAAATGGTTGCATTCTCTGGCACAGTCAGTCTTCAGTCTCGCGAGGCGAGTAGCATCTCGCGGGGCGAGCGTTCCCATAATTGCATTCTGCACTGTTTCTTCATCCAGGCTCCATCATGGCTGATTTTGATCATTGTTTCATTGATTCCTGCAAAACAACACCAAGAAATCGCTTCACCCGTTCCAAGGGAAAAACTAACTAAAATCAACTAAAGAATGCCTAATCTATATGAAAAATGCATGCAAAAGTGTATATGAAACATCATGTATAACACACTATCAAATCACCCCAAGCTTATTCAATTGCTTGTCCTCAAGCAATCACTAAGGCCAGAAAATCAAAATAATCGAAGCATGGATAGTGAACCAAGAACCCGAGTAAATACTAATCCAAGTAATAGGCATTTCAAACAATTCAGCAAGAGACAATCAGTTCAAGTCCAATTAGACGCTTAGGTTTCTTAGACTCATATTCTCACTGATTTGGACACTCTTTCTCACCTGAAGATCACCCCAAGCTTGTTCATTTGCTTGGCTCTCTTTCTCACCTCACTCAAGTGTTAGGGACATAAGACAATTCGCTCTATTTTCCTCAAGGAATGAATTCTACCACAGGCTTGACTATTAACCAAATCTCTACTCTATTAATGAAAACAATTAAGAATCAAGAGGTCTTTACTTCGGTTGTAACGGGGCCATGGGATTAATCGTTAGGTGGGGAAATCAATAAAAGGACATTTCAAAAGGCTACACAAAATATCAATCATTTCAAACATGACACCTTCTAAAATACCTTTTTGGGTTTCGATTCCTTTTTCCACCTTTCTTTCTTTCTTTTCATTTTATTTCTCATTTCTTTTTGTCATCCCCTTCTCTATAGATTTTTCTTTTTCTTTTGTTTTTATTTTGCTTGGAGAAGGGGAGATTTTTCAACTCAAGAGAAATATTTTTCTGATTCTTTCATCCCAAACTTTTTTCAACTACCTTTTTACCCTTTTGTAATACTTTAGAAGGTATCCTATCAAGAATCATTCATCAAATTATTCCAGGGTACCAAGAAAAGTATTTTATTCATGTAGGCTCAAAATTGGGCAACCAAGTGGTAGCATTTAGTCATTCAAAGCTCAGAAGGCCAGAAAAATACCTAGTGCCTCAATCATTTTCAAACAAGTTTTCAAAAAAAATGTAAGTTTTGAAACGGTTTCAAGTCAAGTTCTAGATAAAACAATCCAAGAGGAATAACACTCTATCACAAAGAATGGGGCAGATTTAGTGAGTACCCCTGTTTGGCTCAAAATCTCACATTTCGGTAGTTCAAAAATCAATGAGAAATACAAATCTACAGAACCACATGCTAATTATCAACTATCAATGATTATCTCAAACATTTTTCATTTGTAGCCTTATCACAAGAATAAACAGAATTGGGTTCAAGAATTCACTATCTCAAGTTATTTGGCACTTGGTTCGCACAATTGGATGCATAGTTTAAGCAAGGAGCAATCTAATCATGTGATCATGCAAAACTATCATGCAAAACTATATGAATGCACATGCACAATGCAAATTCAAAATACCCCTACCCCAAGCTTAAGAATTTACATTGTCCCCAATGTAAACAATCAAGTTGGAGAGAGGAAAGAAAAATGGAACGACTTACCGAGGCGGTAGCGGGTGCTGGCTCAAATGCCCAGTCAGAAACTTGTTGGGAAATGCATCACGACCGTGAGCCTCATCATGGGCAGGCTGTGATCAATTCTGGTTCTCAGGGCTGGCCCGTCACGGCCGTGACCTCCATCACGACTAGGCCGTGATGCTCTCTGCTCTTCAGGGTCGCTCAATCACGCCCGTGATGGGTATCACGGCTGGGCCGTGATCCTTTCTGATCTTCAATTCTGGCTCATCACGGCCGTGACCAGTGTCATGGCTTGGGCGTGATGGTTGCTGACTTTGCTTTTTCTTGTCTTCTTGCTCTTCCTTCCTTCTTTCCCTGAAATCACTTGGCAAATCTCAATTTATTATTTATCCTCTTGATCTTATCAAATTATTCAAGAGGTTAAAATCAAAAACAAAACTACTAAGAAAATGAAAACAACTAAAGAGAAGGGTTAAGAAACTTGGGTTGCCTCCCAATAAGCGCTTCTTTAACGTTACTAGCTTGACTTATTAAGAAGCATCCACCTGGATCCCATAACCTGTGGTATAAGGACCAATGGGTGCTCAAGATGTGAGATCCTCCACCCGGATCCCATGGTTTATGGAGTGGAGATCGCAGAAGTAATATGACTTTATCCTCAACTCCACCCAGCCAGTGTGTGAAAACTCCATTGACCTTTACAATTATGAACTCACTTCCGCTCGGGTCAAGTGGAATTTTCAAGAGGAGAGTAGACAGACAAATGGAAGGGGCTAGCTTTGCAGCGTCCACACATGCATGTAAGCCGACATATTTGTCCAATGCAGAAAATTCAGATTGCTCATCATGCATGGTAGAGTCCACTACCACTTCGTCTTCATTTTGAACTATCCCCAAAATCAGATTTTGCTCAAATTGTGCTGCATGTGACTCTTGTTCTAATTGTTTGCAAATCTCCTCAACTTGCGTTTTGAAGTTCTGCTTCACAGCTTCAATACTGTCACAGTTGGTTCTGATTTTGGTCTCAGAGGCGGATAGTTCTTGGGAATACTGTTCTAGAGCAGCTTTCAACGGTGTTTGCTCCTTCCATTCCCATTCCTCAATTTCCCAAGGACTTGTGAAAGGTACTTCCTCTTCTTGTGACTCGTCCATCACTTCATCTTCAATTTGATCCATTCCCACAACCAGATTCTGCTCAATTTCTGCTTCATATGGCTCTATGAGAATCATACTTGGTGGTGGAGGTGGTAGATACGAGCAAAAGGTTTCCCAATCCTCCTCGGAGATATTATACATAAGCCTACCCGTCACACTATCAACCTGTGCTGGAGTAATATGATTCAGCAGATCCATGCAGTCTCCCAAACACCAGTTGTCCTCCAAGGTGTGACTTGAGGCTTCCTCATCAGGTGGATAATAATAATTGTCCATGAATTTCGTCCACCTACCACAAACAAGACTCAAAACAAAAAGATCAAATATATACAGAAAAATAAAAAATAAAACATAAAAAATAAAAATGTCTAAATTAGTTGCCCCCTTTTTTACTAATGATATTGGCAAAACCAATCCCTGGCAACGGCGCCAAAAACTTGTTGGACGAATCTGGGCAAGTATACCCAGTCGTGCAAGTAATACGGTGGTGAGACCGGTTATCGTATCCACGGGTATTGGATGTCAATTACCAATTCACAAACTCAGTAACTATCTAGACTATACAGAGAAATCAAAACAAACAAAACAAAGGAATAAAATCTTTTTGTATTTTTGTCGAGCACTTGGAATGCGAAAAGGATATGTTGGGATCAGATTTCACCAAACCTCTGTCTCATGTACTACCAGGACTAGATACCTCCCATTCATGCTTCAAATATTAAAATCAATCCACTAGATTACTCAAGCCCCGATTCCTTAGATGGCAAGAGCCTAAATCCACTAATAGACCCTAATTCCTTCGGTGGCCTAGATTAATGAATTTGTATTAGGATTAGGGATTACGCGATTACTAGTAAACCAAACTCCATTCCTAGATGCAAGGGTTACTAGGTGATTAAATTCAATTTCGGTTCTAATACGAATTTCCCAATTGCATATCAAAACACTGATCGAGTCATGGGGGTGCTAGCCACAACAAGCATTAAGCATGGAAAATTAATCACTAATACGAAGGCATGAACACAGAATAATCAGTCAAGATAAATACATGTTAATTAGTTTGGTTACATCTAATCCCAACAAATGGGAATTAGCTACTCATAAAAGAGAAAACCAAACTAGAAAAGCAGTAGAGAAAGGAAGAAAGGGAGAACTCCATTGAAGCTTCCCACTGTCGTCACAGGAACCCCCTAACTCAGCTCCCTTTTAGGGTTGGAACCCTAGTCCAGCCGCAGCCTCCAAGTGCCCCCTCTTCTAAAAAAAACTCTCATTCTGCCCTAAAACAACAACTTATACCAATCAGATTCTGCGCGCGCTCGCAAGGCGAGACCTGGCTCGCGAGGCGAATGTTAAAAATCTGGTCTTCAGAGACTGGATCTCTCGCGAGCCGAGACAGTAAGGTTCTTCTCAAATACGCCCGTGATGAGTATCAGGGCCTGGGCGTGATGGCTTCTGGTCCTCAGGCTCGCGAGGCGAGACAAGGTTCACGTGGCGAGACAAATGGTTGCATTCTCTGGCACAGTCAGTCTTCAGTTTCGCGAGGCGAGTAGCATCTCGCGGGGCGAGCGTTCCCAGAATTGCATTCTGCACTGTTTCTTCATCCAGGCTCCATCATGGCTGATTTTGATCATTGTTTCATTGATTCCTGCAAAACAACACCAAGAAACCGCTTCACCCGTTCCAAGGGAAAAACTAACTAAAATCAACTAAAGAATGCCTAATCTATATGAAAAATGCATGCAAAAGTGTATATGAAACATCATGTAAAATCACACTATCACTTCCCCGCGGTCATCCAACCCGACATCATCCCATAAGCAGGAAAGTCGTTGATCGTCCACATTAAAGCTGCTTTCATGATGAAATTCTGCCTCAAAGATACATCATATGTCAACACACCATCATTCCACAGCATTGTCAACTCATCTATCGGCGACTGCAAGTACACATCAATCTTACCTTTTGGATTAGACGAACCCGGAACTATGACTATTAGGAACATAAACTCCCGCTTCATGCACATCCCCGGGGGAAGATTGTACGGAGTCAGGATAACCGGCCAACAAGAGTATGCTTTTCCAGATTGCCCAAAAGGATTAAATCCATCAGTAGATAACCCCAATCGGACATTGCGAGGGTCCTGCGAAAATGCCATATGAACCCTATCAAAATGCTTCCAAGCTTCTCCATCAGATGGATGACACAAGACATCTTGCTCCCTCTCATGCTCACTATGCCACCTCATGTGAGCTGCAGTGGCCATCGAAGAGTACAATCTTGTAAGTCTTGGCACGAGCGGAAAGTACCACATCTTTTTTAGCGACATCTTCTTCTCATTGCCCACCCTAGTGGTTGTCTTATACCGATCCGCACCACAAAATTGACAACATGTTATGCTTTCCGTTGAATCATCCTTATAGTACAACATACATCCATTTAGGCAACAATCAATTTTCAAACACCCCAGACCCAAATTTTCCACAGACTTCTTAGCATGATAAAAACTAGTAGGCATCCGATTGTCTTCTGGCAACGCCTTGGACACTGACCTGGTGAGGCGATTAAAACAACCTTCTTGCATATTGTAGTCAGATTTGATACTCAACCATTCCATGCACATCGACAACTCCGTGTACTCCCGACATCCTTCCCACAATGGAGATCGTGCAGCACTCAGCATATCATAGAATCTTTGAGCTTCGGGATTTGGATTCTCCTCTATGTATTGGGAACCCATTCCAACATCTTCTCCCCCATCTTCTTCTAGTACAACACCAACCGATGGTCCAGCATGATCCATTATCATCTGCTCGTATGGATTCAATTCTTCCCTCCGGTCACCACTTCCATAGTACGAACTTCAACCACAATCGGGTTTAAGTCAGGCAACGTCTCACCATGGTTACTCCACCAATAGTAATCAGGCATGAAGCCCTTCTCATAAAGATCGGCTACAACTCCATCCACGCTTTTGAAATATTGACACTTGCATCTTTTGCAAGGACACCTCAATTGATCACCGCCCAGCCGTATAAATCTCTCCTGGCTAACAACAAACTCTATAAACTCACCCACTCCAACTCTATACTCTTCCCTAAGATGTTTATTTCGATCCAACCTACGATACATCCATTTCCGATTCTCCGGAATATCCATTGCTGTCAATTAAATAGCCTGACCAATCCTACAATAACACATATATTACGGTGTATTCCAATAACTCCATCAATCTCGTTCTTATGACAAGGTATGAACCTATCCCATTCGAGAAGAAACCTTTGCCACACTCGGCTACTAATAGTTATTCCCATATTCAAATACCTTATACTTGACAAAATTTTGGCAGCATTTCCCATCGGTCTCCAAGTTACACGACTCGAGCACGGTGAGAATCACCGCGATCAAGTATGCACCAGGAGAACAAAAGGAAATGCATCAGATCGAGATTTCAACAAGTATATAAGGTATTTGAACATTGAAATGACTATTGTACGAGTGTGAAAAAGGTTTTTTCCCAAACTGTCCCACTTGGACAATTCAAGATTCAATACAATGAGCATGCATACCTTGATAAGTTATGCATGCTCATTAATATTGAATCTCAAATAGGAAACTAAGGCTTTCGTAAATTAATTATTAACTCTAACAGAAAATAAAACCATTAACCTATAAATATTGCAACATTGTTGAGCTTATATAAATTGCAGCGTAAATCAATACAAACTTAGATTAAATATTGTAGCAAACATCCTTTTGAGCTCCGCTCTCCACTAACAAGTAGCAGTTAATTGTCAAACACATGCATAATTTCTAAATTATCAGTACACAACTTGCATCCCGCCTTTCGGACAGGATCACATCCTATTGAGCTCCGCTCTCCACTAACAAACAACACATATTGACAAACACATGCATAAACATTAAATTATCAGCATACAATCAGACAAGATCACATCCTATTGAGCTCAGCTCTCCACTACCAAACAACACGATAATTCACATAATACATTACACTAAGTGTTCAGAGAACTTACCTGAGAGAGAAAACACAACCGAGCAAGGATAAGGGGAGGAGCCGGAGCCAACAGAGAGTAGAAGAATATGACAACAAGGACCTATCGTGCATAAATGAAATTAGTCATTTCAAATCAAATCACTATTCTATATATACAGAATCCAGTACAACTATTTATAAGACTAGAAACACATAAATTAATATAAAATAGAATCAATAATATACGGTTACAAATTTAGAACAACTTGCAACTTCCCTTTTTCCTTATACTCTCCTCCCCATCTCCTTTATTTCAGAAGAAGAGGAAACAAAGGGAGAAAAGTACTAAGGAACCTTTTCTCTCCCAAAACCTAACTCTTGGAAGATGAGGTAAGGGTTTAAATCTTAAATTACAAATTCCATTTGTTTGTGGTTTGTCATATTTACATGTCTGAGAACTCAAAACAAAATTCAAAACACAAAATTTAAGCTTTAATCAGTGACAAAAACGTAACTATAATAAACTAAACTAAACTAAAAAAAAAAGAATGTTTCAAATGCTTTTTGGACGGGCAAAGCAAGTGTCACGATTCATGAAATCATCCAAACCTGGACTCTACTCTGGTGTTTATACAAACACATAAAACTCACCCAGGATAATTGTTCTCTCTCACTTTTAACTCTCAAACTCACAAAGCACTTATAAAGGAAGAGAAGAAAATTTATGTTCTTATATTCTTGATTCATTCCATCATCAAATTGCAACGTACAACCATGGCCTTTTATAGGAAACACTTCATAATAAACTATTAAAATATAAACAAACTTAATTGATAAGAAAGGCTTAGGCGGTGGCACACAAAATAATTATTAACTACATGAATCATGATAACGATGCAAGTAGATAATGAGGTGTAAAAAATTCCTTGTTTACTATGCATTGCGGCAGGTAGACTTCAATTTGGACTAATATGACTTGTGTTAATTGTTGGTGATTAAAAAAAGGCTTGATTTAATTATCAAACACTCGCCATGAAAAAGATGAAAAAAAAAGGTCTCAGATGCAAACACAAGGTTTATCAAAGAAGAGAAGAGGAACTCTTTGAGCAGTAAGTCTCTTCAATGTGCAGCTAAGAGTGAAATTATATTCACTACAAAAAAAGAGTTATTTAGCGACCACCAAATTCGGTCGCTAAAATATCGAAATTCGGTCGCTAAACAATTTAGCGACCGATTTTTCATATTTAGCGACCGAATTTGGTGGTCGCTAAATCGGTCGCTAAACCATTTAGCAACCAATTTAGCGACCGAATTTCCATATGTAGCGACCGAATTTCTATATTTAGTGACCGATTAAGTGTGGTCGCTAAATTCGGTCGCTAAAATACATTTTTTTTTGTAGTGATTATTAACAAAAACAAACTCTAGGTGCCAATCACTCATAGTTTATCAAACATCAAATTTCGGGGGTACATAAATTCATGAAGCATAATACTGAGTGTTCAAATAGATTATCAGGAAACAGACAAATATTTATAATTACCAAGGAGAGACTCCAAAAGAGTGACAACAATTTCCACTTTATGTTGATACTACAAGCTAAATTTAGAGTGCTCCCTCCTTTGAATATAATGACCACCAACAGCAACACAAAAAAAGGAAATTTTCAAAGTTCCTTCCTCTCTTCCTTCTGAAATTCAGAGAGAAAAAGATGAACCCTCAGAAAATTTTTGGACCTTCTTAGACATACCACCAGACCAAAATTTTTGGACACACTCACAAAGCAACCAAAACAGTAATCATCATTGTTGCAAAAAGAATTTCAGAGACTGTGAAATAACAATAAAACAGAGAATGAAGGGCGCAGGGGGATACATAGAAGGAAGGAGGGGATACCTTTACAGTGGTCCTTGCGGTTGTCCCTGTGGTGGCCGGAGCTCTACGGTGGTGGCATTGTTTCTGCGGAGGGAAATACCAAAGATGAGAGGGAGGAAAAGGAAGAGAAGAAAGGAAGAGATGAGAGGTAAGAAGACTTACGTACTGTGATATGGTGGTGGCCGTACTGGTGCGGTGGTGGCCAGAGGGATGCGGTTGTGGAGACAGATAGGTTAGACGACGGAATGGCACAGTGGTGGAGGTAGGGAGCAGAGTTGAGAGAGGAAAAATGAAGAAGTGAGGAAGGAAATGGGAGATTTCGTGATTTAGGGATTTCAGTTTTAGCGACTGAATTAATTCGGTCGCTAATTCGGTCTCTAATATGGTTAGTTTGGAATTCGAATTTATAATATTAGCGACCGATTTAAATTTCGGTCGCTAACACGCGCTATTTTATATTTTTACGCATCGTTTAGCGACCAAATTAATATCGGTCGCAAATATTAATAAAGTTTGAAATATGAATTCATAAATTTAGCGACGAATTTTAAAATCGGTCGCTAATATAAATAAAGTTTGACCGTTGCATTTAAATCGGCCGCTATTTCGGTCGCTAAAAATTCATAAATTTCTGACTTTTACTTTCCTTTATTTAGCGACCGACATAGCGACCGATATCTTTGCTACGCTCTATTTCGGTCGCTATTTCGGTCGCTATTTCGGTCGCAGAATCAACTTTAACCAGTGTTTCATGTAGATCCTACAATCGGCCGCTATTTCGGTTGCAAAAAGCAACCAAAAAATTCGGTCACTATTTTCGATCGCTAAATGACCCTTTTTTTGTAGTGAAAAACCTTTACACCACAAAGCACTCCTTCACCTCGAGATATCACACTCTTGTGAAGAGCCTCAATGTTCAACCTTATGGATACCTCACCCTAATCACTCAGAGAGACTCCCTCTCTCTTTACAATCAAAATGTAAAACAAAATTTGATTCTTAACTCTTAATAGTCAGATAAACAAATTGAAGCACATATGAGTATTGAAACACTCTTTTCACAGTAAGCTCAATGAAGATGATGAATGATTTTCACAATTGATTTCTCAAAATGATTTCGTAAAACTGTGATATGCTATGATATGTGTTAAAGTGTTCCTTTGATCCCTCTTTATATAGAAAAATAAGTTATAGTCGTTGGGATCGATTAAAACAGATTTGGATCTGATTTAAGAGAATCTGTTTCTTGATTCTCGTTCTTGAGATAAGATTCTGATAGTTCTTATAGAATTTGTGTCCATAAAATAACGAGTCCATTTGGAAAAATAGTCGCGTCCATCTTAAAAAAATACCCGCGTCCATCTTAAAAAATAGCCGCGTCCATTTGCCACATCAGCAGACGGGAGAACTAACACAAAGTAATTGGACGTGCTCCAACTAGTAGACGAGCGCTTGTATTACTTTAGTAGACGAGAGCTTCTGTCACTTTAGTGGACGTGAGCTTCTGTCACTTTAGATGACGTGAGCTTCTGTCACTTTAGTAGACGTGAGCTTCTGCCACTTTAGTAGACGTGAGCTGCTGCCACTTTCTTGGACGCCAGCTTTTACTACTGTAGGACGAGCGCATCTATTATTCCCAGTGTTGGACGAGCGCTTCTATTATTCCAGTATTGGATGAGCGCTTATATTATTCCAGTGTTGGACAAGCGCTTCTATTATTCCAGTATTGGACGAGTGCTTCTATTATTATTTCCAAAAATCATTTTCATTAACGAAAACTTATTCCTTTTAATGCAGGTTATAAAAATGATTTTCTTCATGCATCTTTCTTAATTGAGCTATTTGTGAATAAGAGATTTCATCTCTTACAAATAATCTAAGACTTAACACTAATTTCTTCGTTTAAGGTCTTGTCTTGATGATTCCTTGATCTTCGTCCTTGCTCTTTGATTCCTCCAAGTTCTTCCTTAAATATTCTCCCTTGATTGCTCACTAAACTTGTTGAATATTGCTTGATACCTGTCTTTATAATTTGACATTAAACACTTGCGTACACATTAAGTTGTATTTGTCATATATCAAAATCTCTTAGTCATTGAGTCTAACAGTTGAGTCACAGTTGACAACAGGAGAGAAATCACTATTCATGCCAATTCAATCCAACAAACCTCTACTATAGTATTTAACTGGTGGATATATTCATGCAGTATAAATGAAGCACATTAAGGCTGAAAATGGAAAACTTCTGGTAACTGTGCAAGATATGAAGGAAAGATTGAGTGAATTATTATTCCTACAAAACAAGCTATTCAAAGAAAGGCATACACCATGAATAGACTTGGAAAGTTTAACTTTAACCACGGGAAAGGATGATCAAAATTGTAGAGGAGATCAGAATGATGCCTCAAATTGCAGATAGGCCTCGAAAAGCAGCCCGTGACCTTGTAAAGCATCAGATAGAATGTGACCTCCAACTAACAGCTATTAATACAATCAACATCTTGTTTAGAAATGAAAATGTTTGAGTACCACAACCAAGATGTTCATTGTGTTAATAGCTGTTAGTTGGAGGTCACAACCAAGTGCCTACATTATTTATCAAAAAAAAACCAAGTGCCTACATTATGTGCATGTGGGTCAAGAAGCAAGATCAATTCCACATGGGCTACCCTCCGTATGAAAAGTTCAGGGAAAACTGTGCTATGTGGTCCAATGTTACAGGAACTGGGTGGTGGACCATGGAATTGGCCAATCAAACTCTGGATATTAGCTTGATATACAAATGGTTCTAGCACTACTTTGATGATTGAGACCCCATGTTTCTTCTTTATTCCTCTTCCTGAAAGTGAGATCGAAAGATGTTCTTTAACTAGGAGGAACTAACTCTAGATTCTTTTATAATAATTATTATTATTTTTCTTACATAACCCGAAGAATAAAATATGCTTAGGCAGTTAGGGTGGTTAAAATATAATGAGAACATGAAATATATATAATATGAATCATGCTGGTTAAAATTCCTGTTGGTTTTATATACTTAAATTAATTATTTAAAAAAAAATTAAAAAAAATCTTTTTTAGTTTCCTATAGCATTTCTTATTTGATAAGTGAAAGACTAAGGACCTTTGCTTTATTTTCAATTTGTTATTTTTAAAAATAATTATAAAACTGAAATCTTGTTTTCATTCTGTTTTCAAAATTTTGAAAAGGAAACACCGAAAACAACATTTTTTTTTTTGTTTTCATTGTTTTCTATACAAATCTTTGAAAATGGTAAATAGAATAAAAAAAAATAAGGCAACCATTTTGTATTTATTTTTAAAAATAGGAAATGAAAACAGGAAGCTAAAAACAAAACAAATAAATCCTAATTTTTTGAAATATGATGAAGCACTCAGACTCTTTCAAATACATTAGTTTTGGAGCTGAATTGAGTATCATATCCTTAATGATTAGTATCTGCAATGTTTTATTCTCAGGTTAACTACATTTTCGGGAATGTAATTTCCGGGAATAAAGTTTTCCCACGTTGATATATGGGAATAGAGTTTTCCCAAGTTTATAACCATCATTTACTAATTTTATTCCCGGAATCTTTTATGCCTGGGAATAACTTTTTAAAACTTATACCAAACATGGGAAATTTTTATTCTCATACCTATATTCCCGAGAATATTTTTATAAATTTTATACCAAACGCTACATTAGCTCGACCCATTTCATTCAAACCAACACATGATGCTAAAAACCCTAATTAAGTGGAATATATATTTCTTTCCACCGAATATAATGAAGAAATTGGTAATGTTGAAAGAAGACATAAACATAAAGGCAGGTTTTACAAATTTCATGGTCCAGATTACAGCCAAAACCAACTAACTTGAAACATTCTTCAAATAGTAACAGAAACTCAGTTTTATTAGTGCAAAATATACATTTAACATCAGTTTTTTAACATCGGTTTTAAAAAACCGATGTGAAATAGAAGGCGGTGGCATTTTTAAAATTAAACTGAAATATTTTAACATCGGTTATTTAAAAACCGATGTGATAAAAATATTTAACATCGGTTTTCAAAAAAACCGATGTGGAAAAGTGAAACAAAAAAAATAATAATTAGACATAAGATTCCACATCGGTTTTGAATAACCGATGTGAAAAATGGAAACAAATTATAAATTTTTTTTAATGAGCCGTAAGATTACACATTGGTTTTAAAATAACCGATATGAAATATCCTAACCACATCGGTTTTTAAAAACCGATGTGTAATAACCTAATTTTCTATTTTCATTCCCTCCTACTCTTCGCGTCGTCTTCCATTACATTTGTTTTTCATTCCTTTGTCACTGCTTCTCCATCTCTCTCACTGCTCTCACTCTAAGTCACATTGCAAAGAGAACCACCTCCTTCAGCTATAACGATTTCCCTTTCCCCCTAACTCTCTGCAAATCCCTAATCGTAGACAAAGAAGAAGACCACTGCGAGCCTTCATTTTCTGCTTCGGAAGAGAACCACTAAGAACCACTGAGAACGGCCATCCGCGAGCTACCCTAGTTTGAAGAGCGCCATTTTTGCTCCTCCCTCCTCCTCCCTCAGGTATGCGTCTCTCTCTCTCTCTCTTTATCTCTCTCTCTCTCTCTTTCTCTTTCTCTCTCTCTCTCCCTTCTTCACGTCGCCGGTTCTTCCATTTTTGTGTCTTGAGTCCTTGTTTTGTGTATACTTGTGTTGTTCTGTGTGTGAAGTGTTATAAAGTGGGAATCTATGTCTAATCCACCTGGAAATGGCACCAAGACTGGATTTTTCCAGTGGTGGTATCACGTGTCACGGCCGTGGTGACTGTCACGGCTAGGCTGTGACGGGTTCTGCCTGGAGGTTGCTTCACTGGTTGGTCTGTCACGGCCGTGACCACCATCACGGCTAGGCCGTGATCAGTTCTTCCTGTGGGGGATAAGAAGACTTATTTGCCCCCAGCATGTCATACTTTATCAAAAAAAAAGAATAGAAGTTTCTGTGAATGTCTACGGGGAGTCAAAGTGCCACAGGGTTACTCTTCAAATATCAAAAGACTTGTCTCAATGAAAGATCTCAAATTAGTTGGCTTAAAGTCTCATGATTGTCATGTCTTGATGCAACAACTACTACCGGTGGCCATTCGTGACATATTGCCTAAAAAAGTCAGACATGTCATTACTAGGTTATGCTTATTCTTCAATGCTATATGTAGCAAGGTCATTGACACTAAAAAGTTGGATGACTTAGAAAATGAGGCAGCCATTATATTGTGCCAATTGGAGATGTATTTTCCACCTTCATTTTTTGACATCATGGTTCATTTGATTGTTCAACTAGTGAGGGAGATTAGATTGTGCGGCCCCGTTTATTTAAGGTGGATGTACTCAGTTGAGCGATACATGAAGATCTTGAAAGGATATATGAAAAATCCACACCGTCCCGAAGCATCTATTGTTGAAAGGTATGTTGCAGAAGAAGCTATTGAGTTTTGTACATACTACATGTCAGAAGCGGAACCTGTAGGGCTTCCGAAGTCTCGTCACGAAGGAAGATATGAGGGTAAGGGTACACGAGGTATCACTGTTAAGAGCATGGATCGGGAGGAAGTGCTTCAAGTACATTTGTATATATTGAATAACACTGATGAGGTTGAACCATACTTATGTGAGCATAAAAGCATCATCAATGAAACTTACCCTAGAATGAATGAAAAATGGTGTTTGAACAAGCATAACAAGACTTTCTTGAACTGGTTTAAAGAAAAAATTGCAAAGGATGGTATTGCTTCTGATACATTAAAATGGCTAGCACAGGGGCCTAACTTTGATGTCATATGCTGGAGTGGGTACGATATCAATAAGTTTTCCTTCTATACAAAGTCCCATGATGACAAAAGTACAATGCAAAATAGTGGGGTTATGGTCGTCACTGAGTCCATGCATTTCTCTAGTTCGAAAGATAAAAACCCTGTTATTGCATCCGTTTCATACTTTGGAATCATTGAAGAGATATGGGAGGTTGATTACACGAAGTTTAGAGTACCTGTTTTTAAATGTCAGTGGGTCGACAGTAACAATGGTGTGCAAACCGATGAGTTAGGATTCAAATTGGTGGACCTTAATAAGGTAGGTAATAAAGAGGAGCCTTTCATCATGGCATCCCAAGCAAAACAAGTGTTTTATATCCGTGATCCTTCTAACAAAAGGTGGTCAGTGGTTCTCCAGGGAAAAAACATGTATAATGGTAGTGAGGGAAATCACGATTCAACTCTTGATATTTCTGATACTCCTTCTTTCTCAACACGAGTGCCTAATTTCAATGAGGAAAATGAAGTGGATGATGTACATGCTACTCGTAATGATCACCAAGAAGGGTTATGGGAGAACTTTACTAATTGACCACGAAGTAAGTTTAGTTTGAGTTATGTTTAAAGGCATATTATATGTTTACGTTGATATTTATAAGTTATGTTTACGTACGTTGATCGATATTTATAAGTTATGTTTGATATTTATCCTGACATACTAACAAGTTTATTTTTTGTTTAAACAGGTATACATGGCTGATCGTGAGGATATCCCTCCTTCATGCAGCGGGTCGGAGACCCCGTCTACTGGTAGAAAGGGTAGACGTGCCACACGAATGAGGAATTTGACTGCCAACCGTGGTTCAAATCAAAGGATAAGAATAGACTTTGATAATAACCGCAATCCTATTGGGCCAATGGCAGAGCAGTTTAACAGTTTTGTGGCGAGTCTTGCTAGGAGCAGGCCTAGTATACTCATTGATCCTTTGTCCATGTGAGCACTAAGGGCTCATGTGATCCTCCTCATCAGCCTGAAAATGATGATGATGGTGATGATGATGATGATGATGATGATGACGACGACCCTGATAGGTGTGAGCTGTATGTTGATGATCATCATCATCGCAGCTTAGTGGCATTGGGGAGGGCACATAATAACTTAGGTAATACCATACACCATCGTTTATTACCGGATGATCAGATGAGGGTCGTTGTTGAGATTATTCGAGATGCTGATGCTCGAGTCCCTGTGCCCACTAAGGAGGTTCAAACAGTGGGTCAGACCCCCGATAACTTCATCCTTTGGCCAAGAAGACTAGTCAGCTTTCTTGTTGCATCTGAGGTATTCAGTTAGTTGTGTTTTTCTATATTCATAGTTGAAATAATTTATTATTGTTTAAAGATAATGCTTTATTTTTATTCGTTATAGGATGTTGGAAATGATATTGTGCCTAAAAGGTCGGATCCAGGAAGACCAGAGATGTCTGCTCCTGCCAAGGTATTCATTTGACCATTTAGTTAATTACGAATTAAATAACTTAATTATCCGTGATTACTAATATATATCTATGTTGTTTAGGGGATCGACAAAAGGGCACTTGGCCATGTGATGTTTTTAAAGTTCTGGCTATACAGGTTGTTACCATGGAGAATGACGCAGCCTTGGTAAGGTTGGAACATGATGCCAGTCCAGGTGATGAACTGTATATCCCAAAGAAGGAACTTATGGAGATGGCACTCAATAAAGAAATGGCTAGTTCTGCACACATATCGTTATGGTGCACGTAAGTACATTTTATTCATAAGTTAAGTAATTAATTTTTACATACTATGATAATTAACATGTTTTTCCAATATATTAGGTATCTGCATCGTATGTTGGTTGATCAGGGTAACCTCGCCCTTTATGGGTTCATTGACCCCATGTTCATTCAGGGTGATGTTCTCCTAGCATCAGAAGACCCGGTCACCACCATACGTGATATATTTGCCCGAGACGATCATCAAATCCACCTTGCGCCTTATCTCAATAAGTAAGTACCGGTTATTTAAGTATAACTATATATGACTTAGTCACTAACTGTTCCGCAAATACAGCCAGCATTGGCAATTGTTGATCTTGTACCCTAGGATGAACGTCGTGGTCTTCTTCTGCTCATTGGGAAATAAGCCGGCGAATGCACTGAAGATGATCATCGAAACGTAAGCATTAAAATACTTTATAATCAGTAATGCAGTTGTTTTAATTATCTGAAATCTATTAGATATACTTTAATTAATGTTTTTGTCACGATAGGTCTATTACTGCAAACCACATGTTGCGTGGTGAAAGGCGTACTCGGGCTATCAGATGGATTATTCCTAGCGTAAGATATTTATTAGTTCAAATGCATCAAATGCAGTGGGTATAATTATTGATTTCTATTTAATTGCTCATATTCTAATTGGGTTTCATTTGTACGTAGTCACGTATACAACGTGGATCATGGGAATGTGGCTACTATGTGATGCAGTGGATGTTGGAAATTATCTCCTCCAGGATCACTGAAAGATGGCACGAGGTAAATGTTAATTGACACAATTAGAAGTAATAGTTATAGATTCGTTATATGTTTTATGTTAGTTTATTACTTAAAATATATTATAATCTTTTGTCCAATTAAACTTGCAGATATTCAACAATCCAACTCCATTATCTGATTCCGACATCATCAACATAAAGAGGCGTTGGGCAACTTTCTTTCTTGAAGTGTACCAACCATAGTTTGTATATATGTAGATAGTTTAAAAACTTATCATGTACTAGCTATAGTGTACTTTTGACTGATCATATGTATTTTGATATGAAATCTATAATATATCATGTAGCTTTTTGGTTTCTAATTATCTTTGTTGTCTGAATGTAATTGATCGTACATATGTATTGTTCGTAATAAATTCAGTATATATTATTTGTGTTTTTGTCGTACAAAAGTGATTGTGTTTAGAATATTTACAGTATGTTATTCTGGTATTGATCTGTATTACTGAAACAGGGGAAAGGAATGACAGAAATGTAAATAACAGAATTAAAAAAAAATGAGAATTTCCACATCGGTTTTTCCAAAACCGATGTGAAAATTTCACTTTCCACATCGGTTTTTGTAAAAACCGATGTGGAAATTTCACTTTCAACATCGGTTTTTGTAAAAACCGATGTTGAAAGTGAAATTTCCACATCGATTTTGGGAAAACCGATGTGGAAAGTGATATTTCTAATAGCTTACCAATAGACAAATTTCATTGTCTACATCGGTTTGTCAAAAAACCGCTGTTAAAAATGTACTTTACACATCGGTTTTAAAACCGATGTGTAAAGTGACAATAAACCACATCAGTCTTTTCAACATCAGTTTGAAAACCGATATGAAAAGTAAAAAATAACCGATGTGAAATCCCTTTTCTGTATCAGTGTTTGTCGATAAATTGGAGTTGTAAATTGTAATTACCTCACAAGTTCTCGAAGGAACACTTCCTTTATGGATATACAAACTGTGACCAATCAAATCCAACAACCTACTCACCTGCAAAAAATAGAACACGCTGAAATTCGATATATTTCAAAATTTGAAGCCATAACACTAAAAGAACAAACACAGAAAAGAAAAGCTCATAAAGCAGATAAAGCACTTACAGTGTAAACAAAGTTTGCAGAGAGTTTGGAAGGAAGAAGTAGGAAGGAATTATTGTTGGAATATTTTATTCCAATATATCATAATGTGGGTGAATATCAGTAATTAATTATATTAGTTATTTATCTTTTGGGGATCTTAATTGATATGTGATCAAATTAAGAGATAAGGCTAATCAGATTTTTTATTTAATAATTAATTATATCATTAATTATCTGATATGGGTAAAATATGAGTGGGTGTCACCGATGACCAATTTGGGAATAATGGGAACCGTAATTGATCGTTACCCTACATATAGGCTATGGTCCCCCAATACACCGTATACAACGCATACTGCCTCTTCTCCCCATCTGAAGAGCGACTAAAGCATAAGGAGTCTAGGTTAAGGAACAACCACAAGCCAACGGGTGTTCATTACCCGTCTATCTATTTCTCCATTCTCTCTAGTGTTTCAGATCCTAAGACTGTCAAGCTATGTTTGTTCGTGATTGATTGTCGTAGAGATTCCGTAATAGTTGGCTATCAAATCTATTTATTACTATTGAAGAACTCTTAAAATCAGTAACACGACATTGATCCAGATATTTACTGAAGTCTATGAATCCTTAGTAATCTGAAATGATGTAGATCCTAGGCTTTATGATATTTTGCTTTAAGATATATACATCTAGTTATATATGCTTTAAAGAATTAAAAGAAATCAAGAATCTAAATAATTAATTCTAACAAGTAATATCAGATCGGTCATCAATTAATATTAGATTATTCGGATTCCTTGGTTATCGTGACGTTAGGATGAGTGGGTGTTTTTTCCAATCTCGTGTGAACCTTTAAAATTTTAAACCAATTTTTCTTGCTGCACACATCACGTTGTTTTCGTACGACAGAGTCACAGAGCATATACATGGCAAGAGCCGTGTTAAACGGACACAAATACGACATTTGCTACAGTAGTGCTATTGTAGTATCAATTTTATTTTATTTTTTTAAATTTTGACTTTTTTGAAAAAAATAAAAATTTTATTTCTAAAAGAACGCATTCATCAGATAATGAACTGAATTCACCAGATATTTGTACATGATTCACCAGATATTTGCACATACTTAACCAAAAAAATTATTTATAAAAAAAACTCATTTACCAGATAATGAACTGAATTCACCATATATTTATACCGGATTCATCAGATATTTGCACATACTTAACCAAAAAAATTATTTCTAAAAAAACCATTCACCAGATAATGAACTGAATTCACCATATATTTCTACCCGATTCACCAGATATTTACACATACTTAACCAAAAAAATTTATTTCTCAAAAAAAACCCATTCACCAGATATTTAAACATACTTAACCAAAAAATTTATTTATAAAAAAAACACATTCACCAGATAATGAACTGAATTCACCAGATATTTATACCTGATTCACCATATATTTGCACATACTTAACCAAAAAATTTATTTCTCAAAAAAACATATTCACCAGATAATGAACTGAATTCACCAGATATTTATACCGGATTCACCATATATTTGCACATACTTAATCAAAAAAATTATTTCTCAAAAAAACTCATTCACCAGATAATGAACTGAATTCACCAGATATTTGTACCCGATTCACCAGATATTTACACATACTTAATCAAAAAAATTATTTATAAAAAAAGTTAAATTTTTTTTTAAAAAAAAATACCCACTATAATGCCGCACAGTGTGATACTATTCAAACGATGTAACCGTAAGTGTCCCAAATTTTGTGTCCGTATATCATTTCTGATATGGCAAAGAATTACTTGCGTGTTATTTGTGATATGTGATGTGGAATGAAGTGTATTGTCGATTTTGGATCAAGATGGATCCAGTGATGGCTTCCACCCTCCTGGACGTGAATGCCATTTGGTGGCTTTATACATATTATAATGGTTTAATAATTCCATTCAGTTTCAATGCTTTTATGAATTTGGTCACAGGATTAATTGAATTCTCAAATCCCTGGACGTACAAGGTTTTCGAAATAAGGCTTTGACTAATAAGTGCCTCAAAGCAATTGTTTAATTGTCAGATTAAGCATGAGAATTTTTCAGGTTCACAGTGGCGTCCAATTTTATTTTTTTTTTTATTTTGCCTTTGTTTTGGAGGGCGCTACGCCGTCAAGCAATTTTTTTTTTTTTTTGTGAATTTTATGTCATGCAGTTGTTGCCAGCCATTTGATCGCTGGACAGTAGGGGTGTTCATCAACCGATCCAATCCAATGTCAACCGCACTAACCGAATCAAAAAACCGACAACCGAAATAACCGAAAACCGAAATAACCGCAAACCGAAAAAAACCGAAAATTTTCATTGGATTGGATTGGATTTCGGATCCTATATATAAAACCGATCCAATCCAAACTGAACCGAAATTATTTAGTTCCATGAAAATAATTTGTTCTTTATATTATAAAAGTAATTATCAGTCTTTATATTTTTTATAAGTTATCATCTAGTCCTTATATTAGAGAGTTTAATTGGTATGTAAATATAATGTTAGTGTAAAAACTTTTACACTGTTAACCAATTATAAATCATGTTATGAGTGACTTTTAATATATTTAGGACAATAATCAAACATTTATAATGATTTAACAATTTATAATTAGGTGATAGTGTAAAATATCTTTACGCATGAGAGTGTATATCAATTCATGTATATCCCGTTAAAACACTTATTAGAAATTGTCAAATGTCAATATAATATTTTAAAATTAATTTTTATTTTAAATAAGTAACAAATTCATATGACTATTTAAATACTTGATCAAATCCAAATCGAACCGAAATATTGGATGTTCTTTGATGTAAATAACTATGTAAATATGTATTGATAAAAACCAAATTATCCAATCCAATCCAAACCGCATTTGATTGGATCAGATCGGATCGGATTTTTTTGAAGGAAGCAAACCGATCCAATCCAAACCGCATGTTGTTTTTATCATTGGATCGGATGATTTTTTTGCTCAAAACCGATCCAATCCAATTCGCGAACACCCCTACTGGACAGTAGCAACGACATAAAATAAAATAAAAAGGGAAATTCGAGACTCCCTATTTTATAATTGTCTAGTAATTTTGGTTGAGTTGATTGAAATAACACTTACCGAAGTAACCTCTATTGCATAGATTTGATTCAATTGGATTTACAAAAGATGTAGTATGAAATTATTCATACGAGCTGTTGTCGGCATGAAGGAAGACACAGTTTGGCTGGATAATTATATGCCTGTGATGATAAATGTGTGGTGATTATAGAGGTACTTTCCATATGGATAATGAGATGCCTGAAGGTGACCATTATTTGACAGGACTTATCACCAATATTTGATCATTGCGTTGAGGGTACCGCTAACAGATAATTCTTATAATCCGAAGATTGGTAATTAATGGTGTGTTTGGTATCTTGTTTGGGTGTTTAATTTGTCAATTTGGATTTTGAGTGAGCCAATTGAAGTATTAAGTCACCGGTGACTTCTCTTGTGAAAATTGCTCATAAGAGATATTAAATGTTGTGTGGGTATATATCCATGCGGGTATTAATCGGCCCAAAGGAAGGTTAATATTTGACCGGGTTACATTCACACTTGTGATGGTAAACACGTAGTAATTATAAAGATTATTTTCATGTGAATAACAGAACGTCCAAAGATGGTTGTTGTTTGACAAAAATTATCATTAGTGTTTGATCATTACATCAAAATACCTCTAGCAATTAATATTATTGTCTCAAGACTAGTATTTTTGGTGAGTATCTTTATGATACTTTTGTTCTCATTAAAGTTAATATTGCTTATGTATTTACTAATTTAATCCTCAAAAGTTCTTACTTTTAAGATTGAAAGAAAAACAATAAAGTTTTTTGATCTAGACCTGACATAAAGATAGAAAAACCCACCTTCTCTCACTCAATCCAGTACATCTAAAGAGAGAATCAAGTATAGGAAGTAGAACCGCTCCAATCGCTTGGGTCTTATGATAATAAAGCATAATATTCCAGAAATCTTTTGGGGTGTTATTTCGGATGGCATAATTAATGTCAGATTTCCTTGCTAAAGTTGAAAAGTGCTTCTAAAAGCAATAAAGGTGAAACAAGCACTCATTGTAGAGCTAGTTTTTTCATTAAGAATAAAAGCAAAGAAAATTTAAGGAACACTTTATAGGAATGTCCAATCTTGCTCATAAACTTAAGGCGTTAAAGCTTGGGCTGTTTAACGACTTGCCCATACATTTAGTATTTGGTATTCCTTCATGCACAATTCAGTTAGTTTAAGGCAGCTTATAGCTGTTATGAAGATAAATGATATCTTAAATGGATTCATTTTATAAGGTGTGCAAGAAAGGAAAGAATGAAGTAAGAGAAGACAAATAGTGCTCATTTGGTAAATACCTCTAAAGATAAGGGCAAACAAGAAGGAAAATTAAGGATTAATCTGCTAAGGACTCATCTTAAAAGAAACAACTAAGTCACAATTGTTTCTTTTATATGGACATTGGGCATCTAAAGAAGAAATGTCCCAAATATCATGTTTAGCATACCTATGAAGAATTGTTTGAACTTATGAAGGTTAAGTGGTGCTGAAAGATGCATCTATATTGGAATTAACCAAGTCAGTAAAGGATAAGGCTATTGATGTTTCAGATTGTTGTTACTGGCTAATATTTGGAATTTAAAGACATTTTGGTTTAGTCATCATTTAGATGAAATTTGGTTTTGGCTTCTTATTGAACAAATCAAGAATAATTTTTGTTCATTTAGAAATGATGGATTCAATTTGTCTTTTAAATTCAAATATTGTTGGTACCAGTTAAGCTATTGACTATGACGATCAATAATTGCTTGGTATTGAAACCTCTTGTGGTAAAACATTGAGTGGGGAATCATACGATACTAAGCGTAAAGTTAATAATAATTAAAATTAAGGACCATTATGATACAAACATTCTGGGCACATCTTTATAAATAGAGTTGAGCGACTTGTATGAGGGAATCCAAGATTCCATTGGCCTTATACATTTTATTGTTTGTATCAAACGTATTAAAGTTAAATAAATCAGAACATGGCTATCAAGAATACAGTTAAGTCCTAGTAATGACTCTTAAAGATATGGTGAGGAGTATGATTGATCATTCTACCTTACCAGAGTCACTATGGAAGTAACACTAAGGATTGCAGCTTAAATGCTTGACAGAGAACCAACTAAAGTAACCGACCAATCACTTTTAAGTATAGGAATATCCAACTAAAGCAAGGTCTTGTAAGCCTCGAGAAGGAAATTGGAGTCCCAAACAGTAAGTGGCTATCTTATTGGTTACTTTGAAAGTTCAAAGGGGGTATTAATTTTTTTTTAAAATCCCAAGTTAAAGATACCTCGAGACAGGAACTAAATAGTTCTTTGAGGATATTGAGTTTGGGGGAGATAAGGTTAGAGACATTATCTTTGAGGAAGAATTGGTTCTAATCCCCGAACCAATTCATATAGTTGCTATTTGTGTAGCAAATTTGGATCCTTGTGAGGATATTGTTGTTATTCTTCCTATTCAAGATAAGGAAATTATTCCTAAAAGTCAAACTCAACACCCTTAAGAACTAGAGCATCAAGAGTCATTGTATTTTGCCATGATCCACTAAATAAAGGATGAATACTATTTTGGATAATTATGTAGTATTTCTCCAGGAACATAAGGTAAATGGTGTAATGGAAGATGATTCTATCAACTTCCACCAAACCATAAGAAGTTTCAATTCGGAAAAGTGGATTGAAGGAATGAGTACAAGCTCAAGCTATAAAATAAGGTTGAAACTTATCCTATTACTTGAAAGTTTCAAAGGGTAATATGGAGAGGTATAAGTCTTGTCTAGTGTCAAAAGGCTATACTCAAAAGAAAGGATTGATTGTAAAGAGACTTCTTTTCAGTACCAATGAAGAACTCTTTTAGGACAATCATGACTCTCGTTGCTCATTATAATTTGGAGCTTCATAAGATGGATGTCAAGACGGTGTTTCTCAATGGCCACATTGATGAAACAGATGTATATAGTGCAACTATAAAACCTTGAGTCGAAAGACCTAGAGAAGGTGGTTTGCAAACTGACGGAATCTATCTATGGGCTAAAGAAGGTGTCTCATTAGTGAAACCATAGGTCCCATCAGGTGATTGTCTCATTTAGTTTTGAGATAAATATCGTGGACAACTGTGGGTTCACAATTTCAGTGGGAGCAAATTTATACTCTTGGTGTTATATGTTGACATTTTACTAGCCAACAAGGATATAGGCTCTTTGCACGAAACCAAGAAATTTCTAACAATTTTTTTTTTCGAGATGAAAGATCTTGGGGACGCCTCTTTTGTCTTAGGAATTCAGGTACTTAGAGATCACTCTCGAGGTATCCATGGATTATCACAAAAGAGCTATATCGATACAGTTTTGCATAGGTTCAACATGAGAGATAGTAAACCGGGGAATATCCCTATAACTAAGGGAGACTATTTTAGTCTCAATTAATGCCCAAAAGGAAATCTGGAATTCGGGAAATACAGAAGATTCCCTATGCTTCGGCTATGGGAAATCTGATGAATGCTCAGGTTTGTACACATCCGGACATAGCGTACATAATGCAGTGTTAGACAGATACTGGAGAAATCCAGAAAAGGATCATTGGAAAGCAGTCAAAATGATCATAAGGTACTTAAAGAGAACAAAAGAATATATGTTCATGGATCTTAGATCTGATAGTTTAGAGATCATAAGGTATTTTGACTCCGATCTTGTTGGGTGCCAAGATAGAAGGCATCCAACCTCAGGATATGACTGAAGAATTTTGTCACTGGGCTGCGTATAATAAAGGAATTGAAAGACCACTCAAGTTATATTGTGACAATAAGTCAGCTGTGTTGTACTCCAATAACAACAGGAGTTTAATAAAGTCGAAGGTTATCGACATCAAGTTTCCAATTATCTATAGAACATACAGGAACAAACTTTATGCAAGCTAACCCACTAGCCAAAGGCTTGACACCTAAGGTCTTTCATGAGCATGTTGCTCACATGGGTGTTGGTTTTGAGGTTGCCTTAGATTAGTGGGAGTTTTTTTTGTTATCTTGTTCTATGTTCTATGTTTTGGATTTGGTACAAACTTTATGTTATGTTTGATTTTCTGCAGAAATAAAGTTTATGAGGTTATTATTATTATTATAACTATCTTAAGTTTTGGTTATGTGCAAATATTTAATTTTCACCTAAGGTACTTCGGTATGATCTCACTAAAGACTTAAGTTGGACCAGTTGGAAATAGGCATGATTTAGAGATCACATTGCATGAAATTTCCATGCCACTCATCCATATCGATCTATGTCATTAAGTGCATTGATATGGTGGTCGTCGGGGTTTAGTCACGGTATACGTTAGTGGCGACAGCCGCGGTGGTTCCATTATTGATGTATGAGGTGGACCAGATTGTAAATTAGAAATCTAAGGATAAATAGCATTTGGATGCGTGCCTAAAGAACTATGATATAATTATTACGATATATTGCCCAAGTGGGAGATTGTTGGAATATTTTATTCCAATATATCATAATGTGGGCGGATATCGATAATTAATTATAGTAGCTATTTATCTCTTAGGGACCTTAATTCATATGTGATCAAATTAAGAGATAAGGCCAATCAGATTTCTTATTTGATAATTAATTATATCATTAATTATCTGATATGGGCTAAATATGAGTGGATGTCACCGATGACCAATTTGGGAATAATGGGAACCGTAATTGGTCATCACCCTACATATAGGCTATGGTCCCTAATACACCGGACACAACGCACACTGCTTCTTCTCCCTATCCGAAGAGCGACTGAGGCATAAGGAGTCCAGGTTGAGGAAGAACCCCAAGCCAACGGGTGTTCATTACCCGTCTATCTCTTTCTCCATTCTCTCTCGTGTTTTAGATCTTAAGACTATCAAGCTATGTTTGTTCGTGATTGATTGCCGTAGAGATTCCGCAATAGTTGGTGGTCAAATCTATTACTATTGAAGAACGCTTAAGATCAGGAACACGACATTGATCCAGGTATTTATTGAAGTCTATCAATCCTTAGTAATCTGGCATGATGTAGATCCTAGGCTTTGTGGTGTTTTGCTCTAGGGTATATGAATCTAGTTATGTATGCTTTAAGGAATAAAGAAAAATCAAGAATCTAAAGGATTAATTCCAACAATTATAACCAATCGTACTTTCTAAAATAAACAAGGGCGGGTTCGAGAAACCGTGGACGGGTATAAAAACCATTCTGATAATGGTAAAGAAAACAAACTCTTTGCTTAGCTAGGAAGGAATTGTACTCCTTTCTACAAAAACTAGTTTCTAATTTCATATGAGAGATGAGATGAACATGGTTTCAGATTGTGAAAATAAATTATTATAAGAGTTTAATTTGTATGCACTGTCACTGTAAAGATTTTTACACTCACAATCAATAAAAAATATGGAATTGATGACTTTTAAGGTGGTTAAGATAAGAGTCAAACATTTTTAATGTTGTATCAATTTCTGATTGGTTGACAGTGTAAAAATCTTTTACACTGTCAGTGTATACCAATTAAATCCTTATAATAATAATAATAATAAATAATAATAAATTTTAAAATGAGATAGGGCTTCCTCTATCCATGACTTAAGCAACAACATTTCCTTCCAGTCCTTTTAACATGGGCCGCATGAAGAATCCCAAATCAAGCCCAACAGGATGCAATTGATGAATATTCCAGTTATGGTGGGTGGCTCGGAGGGGGATGTTTCTGAGGCGGTGGCTCACACCGTTTTGTCGGTTTCAGATGGGTCGATTCGTCAGTGCAATAGTATAATTTTGCAAAAAATCTCTGCACATGCAGCCACAAAAACCTGGGAGTTAGGTAAAAGAATAGGGGTTACTTGCAGAGGTGATGAGGAACCTATCATCCGGAGGATTTTGGAATTGGAAGAAAGAGATAGAGAAATTATCTCTTCAAATGGTGTATAGATGGGTTGTCCATGAAGATTGGTTCCTTCAATATTAGGGGGTTGGGGGCTGGGATTAAAAAGAGGAAAATAAGATCATTTATAAAAGATGAAGATCCGGATTTCCTTGTTATACAGGAAACGAAACTGGAGGTTGTCAATGAAGCCTTATGTGAGCAGCTCTGGGTGGTGCTGATTGTGCTTGGTTTGCGTCTCTAGCTATTGGTAGTTCAGGGGGACAGCTGAATCTGTGGAATTCTGGTAAGGGGAAACTTGTTTTCTCGTTATCAGGTTGTGGGTTCTCGGGGGTGTGTCTGGATTGGGGGATGCAAAAAGAAAGATGCCTTGTGGTCAATATTTATTCTCAATGTAACATGAAGGGTAAAAGAAGGTCGTGAAGAGTTGAGGATGTCTAAAAGGGGGTTCGGCCAGGGGTTGTGGTGTCTTGCAGGCGATTCCAACGCAGTTCTAAGTCCGGGTGAGAGGAAGGGGATATCTGCTTCCTCATCCAGTGTGGAGATTGCAGAGTTCCAGAGCTTTGTGGACGATATGGATTTAGGTGACGTTTGGAAGAGCTTATTTAAGCTCCTTTTGACTTATCTGATGACATAAGCTCTTATGCAGTGTGTTTGGCAGAGCTTATAAAAATAACTTATGTCATCCCATAAGGAGTTTTTGACTTATTTTCATAAGTCACTGGGAGAAGCTTATGGAATTATCATAAGAGCTTATGTATTAAAACCCTCTCCGTGTTTTTCACTATTCGAATCCTCTCATGTCCCTTTCTTTCTTTCCCTTTCTTTCTTTTTCTTTCTTTAAGCGCTTATGGCATAAGCTCTCATGCGATAAGGTCTTATGTGATAAGCTCTTAATTAAGTTGTTTACCCAAACACACCCTTATTGGATCTGCCACTTCTTGGTAGGAAATATACTTGGTATAAAACGGATGGAACGACTATGAGCAGACTTGATCGTTTCCTTTTATCAGATGGGTGGATCACAACTTGGGGGGTGACCTCGCAATGAGCCATGAAAAGGGAAGTCTCAGATCATTGCCCACTGTTATTAAAAATGGGTAGGGAGGATTGCGGGTCGAGGCCGTTCAGATTCAACAACTATTGGCTCTGGCATCCAGTGTTTGTCAAACTGGTGGAAGATTGATGGTCATAGGTTAATCATACTAGGTGGAAGGCTTTTGTCTTAAAGGAAAAGTTAAAAACCTTAAAACAATCCTTAAAGACTGGAACTGGTCAGGGTTTGGGAGCATTGAGGAAAGGATCAAAAGGTTGGAGGGGCTGATTGGTGAGTTGGATGAGAAGGCGGAGAATAGAGAGAGTCTTTTCCGTCAAAAATCAAGGCAACAATGGTTAAAAGAAGGTGATGCCAACACATCGTTTTTCCATGCTTGTCTAAAGTCGAGAAGACGGCAAAATCAGTTGGTGGCCTTAAAGATGGATGGTTTGTGGGTCGAGGAACCTGCGACTATTAAAAAGGAGGTCAAAAATTTTTTCTCAAATAATTTTACTGAGGAAACGTGGTGCAGGCCAGTCTTGGATGGGGTTAGTTTCAAACAGTTGGATTCAAATCAGGTTTCTAATCTTTCAAAATAGTTCAGTTTGGAGGAGTTGGAAGAGGTGGTGTGGAGTTTGGATGGGAATAAAGCACCGGGTCCAGACGGTTTCAATTTTAACTTCATCAAAAAATGTTGGGATACGGTGAAGATGGATGTGTGGGGAATGATGGAGGAATATTATGGAAATGCAAAGATGCCTAAAGGTTTAACTTCTTATTTCTTGGTTTTAATTCCTAAATGTGATAGCCCTCATGATTTAGGAGATTATAGACGATTTCTCTACTTGGGTGTCTATATAAGATTCTAGCAAAGTTGCTAGCAATGAGGCTTAGGAAAGTGTTGCCTTTTTTAATAGCACAGAACCAGTTTACATTTTTGTCAAATAGATATATGACGGATGGAGTGGTCATTATAAATGAGGTTACGGATTTCACTAAAAAGTCAGGGAAGGAGTGCTTGATTTTTAAAGTGGATTTCGCGAAGGCCTGTGACTCGGTAAATTGGGGGTATATTGAGTATATGATGGGAAGATTTAGAATGGATGAAAAATGGAAATCTTGGATTAGAGAATGTATCTTCAAGGGAGATCTATTGGTTTTGGTTAACGGTTGCCCATCAAAAGAAGTGAAGATTCAAAAGGGATTAAAACAGGGAGATCTATTAGCACCATTTTTGTTTCTTATGGTGGCTGAGGGATTAACTGGCATGATGAGAGATGTCATGGAAGAAGGGCTATTTAAGGGGTTTAAAGTGGGAAATGATGGAGAGGAGGTGTCTATTCTACAATATGCCGACGATACATTGTTGGTGGGAGAGGCGTCATGGGAGAACCTTTGGGAAATGAAAGCTATCCTTGGATGCTTTGAGTTGGTCTTCAGGCTAAGGGTAAATTTTCACAAGAGTAGGGTGATCGGTGTCAATGTGCAGCAAAATTTCCAGCATAAGGCGGAGGTGTTCTTAAATTGCAATGGTGGGAGAATTCCTTTCAAGTATTTGGGCATTCCAATTGGTGCCAACCCGAAGAAATTGGAAACTTGGAAACCGGTATTGGACTCCCTTAAACTAAGGCTATCATCTTGGAAACGGAAGAACTTGTCTCTTGGAGGAAGGGTTGTACTTATCAATTCGGTGCTCAATTCTCTCCCAACTTTCTTTTTGTCCTTTTTTAAAGCACCGAGAAAGGTGATTGATTCCATTGTTTACCTTCAAAGAAATTTTTTGTGGGGTGGGTGTGAGGAATAGAGAAAAATAGCATGGGGTAAATGGGAAATGGTATGTCTACCTAAAATAAAGTAGGCTTGGGGATTAAAAACTTAGAAAAGTTCAATATGGCTTTATTAGGCAAATAGAGGTGGAGGTTGTTGCTTAAGGGGGATGATGGCATGTGGGTGAGGGTAGTGAAGGCTAGAAATGGGCCCCTAAACTTTAATGACATGGGGTCTTTTGGGGTCAACGGTATAAGGAATGGTTCCTTTTGGTGGAAGAATTTGGGGGGATGTGGGGTGAATGTGGGCCCGTTGGTTTGGTTTTGGCGGGGGTTAGATAGGTGTTTAGGTATGGGAGATAAAACGCGTCTTTGGGAGGATGTGTGGGTAGGTTGTAGGTCCCTTAAAGATGTATTACCTAGGCTGTATCAGATATCTGTGCAACAAAATAGGGTGATAAGTCAGTGCGGCTGTTGGAATGATAGGAGTTGGGTGTGGGAGGTGAAGTGGAGAAGAAATTTGTTTCTCTGGGAAAAAATTTGGAAAGGCAGATGGTTATAATCCCACAATCGGCTAGTCTTAGAGAGGGAGTGAATGATGATTGGAAGTGGGGCTTGGACTGCTCGGGGATATATACCACTAAGTCTGCATATAAGTATTTGGAGAAACAAATTGTGGTGTTGCAGCAGTTTTCAGAAACTGAGGATAAGGTAAATAAACTGCTTTGGAAAGGAAAAACCCCATCAAAGATATTAGTTTTTTCTTGGCAACTTTTGAAAGGAAGGCTACCAACAAACCTGAATTTACAGAGGCGACGATTGGGTTTATCAATTGAAGAGCAGTGTTGCAAATTTTGTAATCGGGATTTGGAAGATGAAAACCATATGTTTCTGTCATGTGAGATGATTTTTAAGCTTTGGTGTAAGGTATATGGATGGCTACAATACTTGGGGGGTCCAACAAATGAATGTGCAGCAACACTTCCTGCAGCATGCTGGTCTTTTTATGGGAAAGGTAAGGAAGGAAATAGGGATGGTTATTTGGTATGCGGTCGTATGGATAGTTTGGATATAAAGGAGTGAGGTGATCTTTAACAATAAGAAAACTGACTTGTTGAGTATGTTAGATTTGGTAAAGAGTAGATCATGGAATTGGACAAATAGTAAGCTGGATGGATGTCTTATGTTTTCGGATTGGTGTATGTGTCCACTTGAGTGTTCAACAATGAGGCAACCTGGGACAATGTAAAATTTCTTGGGACTGTGATACTGGTTCAGTAAGGGGAGTAATTTATGTCTGGGATGCTGTGGTTTTTCTGCTGAGTTGGGATGTGTTAATGTAGGAACTACTACAGATTTTGGTGTTATTTGGCAGGTATTTTTGTTGTGATGGAACTGCTTTTGTGGTTGTTCTGTTGTGCTTGGTTTGTGTCTTTTTGAGGTTTTGGTTTGTAATTAGATAGTGATAGTATTTTGGCTGGGTGTTTTCTGGTTTTAACACCAAAACAGAGTGGGGCGTTATGTTTGTGTAAACTTTTGGGCTGTAATTACTTAAGTACACCTTGTACTTCAATTATTATATATATACATCTATACTTTATTGATAAAAAAAAAGGATGCACCACGTGTTCTTTTCTTTGATGTTATGAAAGGAAAGACTTGCGAGTTGTCCCTTATTTTTCAGAATGACTCCCTTGCGCCAACTTAGCAGCCAAAGCGTAAATAAACTATATTGTTTCTAATAACATTAATTAATTAGTAAAATAATTAATATATAATCGACCTTATTATTGATAACTAAAGGAAGATTAATTTTATTGTACACAACAAATTTATGCAATTTATTTATGTAGATGTGGGGTATGATGTCGAGTAGGAATCGTCCTCTCTACAAAAACAACGACATAAGAAATTGGAGTTTCTTATTTCAGATGAGAGATAAGATGACTAGTGGTTTTAGAACAGTGGGTGGGACAGGACAACTTGAAGACATTAGGCTCAAGGTTGTGAAAATAAATTATAATAATATCAAAATAAATTTAAAATGTATTTATAAATCATTACAACTACATTCCATATTTAAAATTACATTTTAAAGCATTGGAACACTATATTAAAAATTATACCTTTTTAATCTCATTTCACCCATTCTACCCATGGAGCTATTCTCACCAATGCAAGGTTCCCACGATTCAAGAAAAATTATTACCGCCTTGATTTTATTTGAAGCTTTAAATACATCCAACCGGTTTCACCATAATGTGATGCACCTTGCGGTCACCATCAGCCACTTCTAGAATCCAGGTTCCATCGAGACAAATCTAACATTATAAATTTCATCCATGAAGATAACAATGGTTCATACTTCTGGTAAAAGATAGTGGTATTAGCGAGATATTTCAAACAACATGTATTCAATTTTATAAGACTATCTGAGTATCCAACTATAAAATATTAAATCACATAATGCATCAAAAAAGCGCCATACATAATGCTTAACTCAAGAATGTAAAATAAATCCGTCAAAAAAATGTCAAATAAAAATGTATATTCAACATAAAGAATTAGAATAAAGTAAAGGTTTAAATAAGACTCAAAATGTTATCTTCCCCAAATGAAGAGCATGTGGAGAAACAACCACAGATAGAAAATCACCCGTGGAGAGGCACCTATTAAATTGATTAGAATATTTCGAGAAAATAATAATTAATGGCTGGATTTGGGAATGTGTTAACTCTTCATTAACCTTGGGAATTGGTGGTAGGTTATTTTCTCTACCATTCAATACTTCGGTATAGGGACTCTGTGGACTGTGAATCTGCCTCTTTCTTCCACAACGTTGCTTTTTCTTATGCTCTTTCCTCTTCTCGAGGTTGGTATTTTCATCTTCCATTCATAATATGTGTTTTTTTTCTTGAGTTTTGTTAAAAAGGGATTAATAAAGGGTTTTTTGACATTTTGTTTTCAGATTTCGCTGTTCCTCCATTGTGGCTTGTTCATGCCAAGATCTGACTTGCCGGATTCTAGCCGTAGAACGTTGGACCAAGAATTAACACTAAGGTTGTTTTAGATTATGGCTTGACAGAATAAGGTATTCTGGTCCTACGTATCCCAATGGGAATCAAAGTCGGACGTAGTTCTATGTTCAACTCTTGGCCATGTGGTGAAATCAATCCCTTAATCATGTATGTAATGAATACTAGTGAACAAGGACTCTTTGATAGTCTCTTAGATCGGCTAGTTCCTCACGTACGCTTAAGGAAGATTCACCCAGGTTAGCAAAAGTGAGTCTTTCTCTTAGGGCTCTCCTCTTTTTATAATAGGATCCCTATATCTCTTAGAGATTAGATTTATCTCTTCCTATCTCTTATCTTTTAAGTTAACCTCTTGATATATGATAGATGAGATTTATCTCTTATATTTGAATTCAGGTTGTTAGCTAAGCTTAGGTAAGTGTTATCTTCTAAGCTTATCTTTCATAAATCTTTGGAGGATCAAGTCTCCAAGCTCGGTGGGCGAGCTTATAATCTCGGCCAGTACACAAGCCCCCCAAGCTTTGAGCTCGGAAGAGCGTAAAAGCTTTCATGATTAAAATTGTGCTTGGCTTTAATATTATCATCAGGAAGTCTGGGATTTACCGTGTAAGTCCTCTTCCCTCGATCGACTTGAGCTCGGTACACTTCGGCCAAAACTTGAGTTCATTGATCTCGGTAGGGATGCGAGTCTAGTGACCTTTTCCCTCTGGTTACTTGGGTTCAGTGACCGAGCTTGATTTATCGACCAGATGTTTAGTTCGATAGGCTCGGTGGTCGAGCTTGCCACCTCGGCCAGTACACAAGCCCCCCAAGCTTTAAGCTCGAAAGTGCGTAAAAGCTTCGTTAAAAGATCCGACCCGAGCTATAGGCTGATATTGACGTTTCATCTTTTTATGCCAATATATTAGTTTCTCGGGCTCTTAGCTGAATAAACGTATGGGCTTGCTCATGCCACTTGTTCTTTATGGTATCATTCTCAAGACCTGTTCTTTGACTGCAACCTATATAGGGCTAATCAAGGCCCTAGCAACTGCAGCGCGTTTTCCGAGCTCTTGGACATGTGGTGCTCTTTCATTAGTGCACCGAATTGATGTGGTTTTTGAAGAGACGTTTCCCTTCCTTCACACTGCAGCCGTCATCATTACTTTCAAAAAGTAACGTTCCAATTTTTTTCTTGGAACGACATGACCTTTGCTATAAATTGAAGGAGATTTGTATTCGGACCTTTACTTTCCTTCTTCTTCATACTTTCCTCCTTCGAGTTTCCTCTCCAAACATTTATGTATCTTCTTCTTCTTTCCAGGTACGCCTTCCAACCTTCCTCTGTATTTCGTTGTTTGTTCAGTCATGGAGCCTTCATTTGAGGTCTCTCAAAATGCCTCTTCTGAGGTTCAAATCATAGAACCTAAGATAAACTCAGTTGGGGGTTCTCCCCGTTATTCTCCTTCTCCTTCGAAGGGTAATGGAGATAACCCTGATGTTTCTTCTCCTTCCTCTTCCAATGAGAGTAGCTCTGCTACCCCTCAAGCTATTGCTGCCCCTAAGCGTCGTAGACGCACTACTAGGATGCCTAAAGTTCCCTACCTGGACATTACTATTCCTGGGTATTTCTAGGTTAAGCTAGATGTTGGGGGATTCTTTTCCAACTTTAGGAGCCATGAATCTCTTCGAGCTTTTAAACTAAAGGTTTCTGCTTCACACGACACTATTCATTGCTTGCCTTATTCAGACGAAGAGTAATTTTTTTGCAAGCTCTTCCAGTTGAACCACATTTTACCTATGTGTATAAAACCCTATTTGAACAAATTGGTGTGACCCTTCCCTTCACCCAATTTGAGTGTGATGTTTTGAAAATCATGAACGTTGCCCCTACTCAGTTGCACCCCAGTAGCTGGGCATTCCTGAAGGCTTTCAAATTCTTTGCGACCAAACAGGGATGACGGCTACTGCACCTAAGTTCCTTTATTTTTATAAAGTTAGGTTTGGGGACCGAGTTGGTTGGATCTCCCTTAGTGGTGTTGAGAAGAGAGGCATTATTGGACTCTATAAGAGTTCTTACAAATTCTTCAAGTCGGACTTCTTCAAGGTCCGACCTATTGAGGGGAATGAGTCCTTCTTTTATTACTCTGAAGGAATCCCGGAGTTTACTTTTTATTGGCAACACCACCCTTCCAAATTTTCCCGTTTTGACCTCGGCTCCATGATTGCTCAAGAGCGAGCCGATGTTGAGGTTCTGAAACTTTATCCTTGGCCATTACCCTGTGGGAGGCTTTTAAAACTTACGACCTCTTCCACTCGGCGGGCCAACTTTGATCGTAAGTTTTGTATTTCGGGTATTTTAATATACTTGTAGAATCATGCTTTTTACATAGCCGATTTCCTTTTGCAGTGATCATGGGTAAGTTCAACTACAAAGCCCTGCTGAAGAAGTCTACACATGAAGGCGTTGTTGCCTCGGTTTCTGGTGTTAACACCAAGGGCAAAAAGAAAAAGGTTACTGAAACATCCGAGGCTTCTCGTGTTGCCAAAAGAGCTCGGGCGAAGACCTATTAGGAGGCTCCTCAAGGTAAGGGTTCCTCTCCGACCCCATTAGCTCAAGAGATGCCAGCCACCGGGAGGAGGAAAGACAATGAAGCCGTGGCGGCCGATCCCTCTGTGGATCTCAAGTGGTACAATGGGAATTGCAATCCTGGGATTGGTTCTCTCTGGGGAGATGATTTCAATCCAGGCCCATTGGTTGATTCTCAGGTATTGAAACCTACGGATGCTTGGCTCTTACTGGAACAGGGTCCAGATGCGAGCATGGAAGCTGCGGCGTCTTATGCCCTTCAGATTTCTTCCATCACTCGTTTCTGGAGCAATGAACTCGCGAGCAATACGAAGAAGATGGTGGACATGAAGGCTGAGGTTGTCTGAGCTTTGCGCACCAGAGACGAGCTTGAAAAAGCTTTGGCGAAGTACGAAGAGCAAGCTAGGATGATCGGTCAGCTGAAGGCTCAACAATGCCTAGATAGAGAATGAAATAGACAACTATAAACATGAGAAGAGGGGGGTTGAATTGTGTTTATCAGAATTTGAACAAAGTTGAAAACTTTTCCCATACAGAAGCTTGGTTCAGACGAGTGGAAAGATACAGGACAGACAAGTGACCTGTCTGATGAAATTTTAACAGTGACTTAGACAAACACAACACTTGATAAAAGAAAAATAAAGCAACTAAAGATTTTTTTAAGGAAAGAGTGATTGACACAGTTTTTTTTATCCTTGTTCACTCTTCAAAGCAAAGAGCTACATCCAGCCCTTGGAACTAAGTTTTATCCACTATAGCTGATTAGGTTACAGACTACAAGTATTCTTTGCACACCTAGCCTCTTCAGGCTCCAAGACAAGTATTCTTTGCACACCTAGCCTCTTCAGGCTCACTCAGGTTTGTTTGAGAAATTTGGTTTGTAATAAATACAACTTTAGACAGACAGATCTTTCACTAACACTCAGAGAGTGGTTTAAATGTAAAGCTTATGAAAGTCTGCGTAATAACTTCAAATGATTGAAGAATACAGAATGAAAGAATGAAGATATTAATGCGCAGAGTTATGGCTCTTTAATACTATATGCATTATCTCTGTCTTCATCTTCAATGACTTCTGTATTTATAGTCTTCAAGCTTTTAAGATCCGTTAGAGACATTCCCTCAGAAGTTGGTTTCAAGCAGAACTTCATTAAATACAATAGAGTCATTTTGGGCAGTCATTAATGCAATAGGAACGTTGGTTGTACTCTAACTTGAAGGATCATGGCTTTATGCATCGTGAAACAGCCATATTAGAGTTGTACAATGATGAGTGTGATTACACCTCATATTTGCTTATCATTTTACATGCATTTTCATATAGTTTAGGCATATTTAATTTGATTTTTGTTAGTTTTTACTTTGGAACGGGTAAGGCATTTTTGTGGTGTTGTTTTGCAGGAATTAAGGATTAAATGCTCAGAATCAACCATGATGGAGCTTGGATGAAGATGGGGCTTGAAAAGTGAAGAAAATGAGACAAACAGAGCCCTTCACGGCCTAGCCGTGATGACCATCACGGCCATGATCAAGCAGAGCTAAAAAGAAAGAAGACTGAAGTCAGAACTGGTCACGGCCTAGCCGTGATTCCCATCACGACCGTGACATGTCAGCTGAACCAGACCCTCACAGGCAGAACTGATCACGGCCTAGCCGTGATGAGCGTCACGGTCGTGACAGACCAATCACTGAAGAAACGCGCAAGGCAGAATCCGTCACGGCCTAGCCGTGATGGCCATCACGGTCGTGACGCGCATTACTTGGATCTGAAGCAATCGATTTTGATCTAAATTTGTGTTAGATGGGATTCAAACTTCCCTAATATATAAATAAGGCATCTGGGCAGAGGCAATGGAGGACTTTTGGGCTGCTACACTTAGGAAATAATTTAGGATCTCTCTTCTTCTTCTTCTCCCTTCTCTTATTTTATTTCATGTTGTTGTTAACCAAGCTTGTCATCACCATGGCAATGCTTGAGTAGTAGCTTTATTTCTAGGGATTGGGGCTATGCCCAAGATTTGATTTGTGTTATGAATTGATTTCGATTACTTTGTTAATTGGGATTTTGCTTTAGATCTGATTTCTAGTGTTTTAATTACTCGTAAATTTGGCGGACGCTTATTTGCGTGACGTAGATACCCTAAGGAGGAACCTAACGGTGAACTTAGGTGTTGGATCTATAGAATCAGACTTAGGACTTAAATCACGAGAGTTAGAAGAGGTCCTTCGAGGATTAACGAATTGTCACAAAGCGCAAAGGGTTCAATCTAAATTCGACTACCACTAGAGTAGGGGTTGGTTTAATTGGGCACGGTTTTTGGAACCCGAGAGGGAGCATTAACTATTTGAGGATAAATTCGTCTTCAAGGCAATTTCGATAATTAACAAGGGGTAATCTATTTAGTAACATGAACGATCTTGTTGGTAACCCAATTCCTAGGAATCCATTTAGATCTGAAAAACCATAAATTGATTTGTTTTCTGTTTTACTTGATTGCATTCCTTATCCAAGTTATCTCTTATTTCAAAAATCAAAAACCCTTTTTTACATGATCCAGTGTTATCAATTTAATAATTAGTTGTGATTTGAGATCACGGTCTCTGTGTGATCGATATCTTTTTATTACTTGGCGACGAATCCGATACACTTACCGGATCGCACGACATCAATTTTTTGGTGCCGTTGCCGGGGACTGTGTTTCCTCGAATCTCAATTTAATTTTTAGATTGATTTTTCTGGACTTTTTCTTTTTAATTGTTTTTTGTTTAAAAAAAATCTTCATCAATCTCTTTTTCTCTGTTTTTAGCATCTATCTCTTTGTGTTTTCTCTCTTATGCAAAGATCACTAAGTCTTGGAAACCTTAGTGAGGTCGACCCCGAAGTCGAAAGGACCTTTCACAGACATACGAGACTACAAAGAGAGAGAGAGAGGTTGGTTCCCATTCCACTCATGGTGAATCTACCGGATACGAAGCCATTGAAGGACTACGCAGCCCCAAATGCGAGGGGTTTGCGAACTGGGATTGCTAGGCTAGGGATTGAGGCGGAGAACTACACTATACCGCTTATGCTAATCAACATCAATTCGGAGGATTGCCCTTGGAGGACCCGACTGATCACGTGGAGACATTCTTGGAGTTCACCGATGCAGTTAGAATTCAAGGCGCCCCGGTTGATGCTATTCATTTGAGGTTGTTCCCCTCCTCTCTTACTGGAAAAGCAAAAGCTTGGCTGAAGCAAGTGCCCGCTAATACCTTGTCGACTTGGGACCAACTGGAGCAGACATTCTTGGAGAAATTCTTCCCTCCCTCCAAGACGGCTTACCTACGAGCCCAGATCACCGGCTTCTTCCAAAAGGACGGAGAATGCTTATCAGAAGCTTGGGATCGCTACAAGGGATTGCTGGAGTCTTGCCCACATCATGGACTCGAGAGGTGGTTGTTAGTGCACACCTTCTACAACGGATTGGATTACTCTTCGAAGGTGTCACTTGATTTCGCAATTGGTGGAGCCTTTATGAATAGGCCTCTGACTGAGGCATTCAACATCATTGGAAACGTGACCACCAACTACCACCAATGGGGTTCAGAAAAAGGTAATAACCCGAAAAAGATTTCGGGGGGTAAGTTTGAAATGAATAGCACTGATCTTATAATGTCTAAAATTGACTCACTAAACAAACGCTTTGATCAGCTTGATAGGGCTAATAGGTGCTACTAACATTGTTTGTGAGATTTGTGGAATGCAGGGATATGACATAATGGAGTGCACACGTGGTATTGCTCATGGATCCGGCGCTTCGGAGGAACAAGTGAATTCTTGTCACAACTTCTACGACACGAACCCGAAGTTTCCAAATTATGCTCCCTCAATTCCTTACAACCAAGGCAGGAAGAACAACCCTTACCTCTCCTACGGGAACTACAGCAACACACTGAACCATGAATTCCAAGAAGGCCAAGGTAATAGGAAACCTGCACCGGGGTATCCTCAGGTATAGAAGTCTAAACTTGAATCTCTATTGGAAAGTTTTGTTGAAACTCAAACAAAACAAAATGAAGAGTTTAGGCAACAAGGTAGGGCAGTCAATGAGGCAATAAAAGAGTTAGCATCTAAGGTAGATAACTTAGCCATCCATAACAAGATGCTAGAAACTCAGATTGCCCAACAAGCCAGCACATATTCTAGACCTAAGGGTACGTTTCCGGGACAACCCGAAGTTAATCCCAATGAACATTGTAATGCTATATACTTGAGGGATGATAAGCTTGGGGTAGCTGAAAAGGATGTGGAATGTGAGGAGGACATGAGCTAAGATGAAGAGATAGAGTCAAAGTATGTCCCTCCACCACCTTACCAACCCAATACCTTTCCCACAAAGGTTGGTCAAGAAAAAGCAAGTAGAAATAGAAACTAAGAGCTTAATTGAAGAGCACAATGTCATGATAAAAACTAATATGCCTCATAAACTAAAAGATCCAGGTAGTTTCTCTATTGCTTGCTCAATTGGAGAAGTGCAAATCGACCAAGCCTTGTGTGACCTAGGGGCTAGTGCGATCTTGGTGCCGCTTACTATCTTGGAGAGGTTGGGAACCAAGGAGTTGAGTCCATTCAAATTCTCCTTACAATTTCCGGATGACTCAACTAAAACTCCTCTAGGCATACTAGAGAACGTTCCCGTAAAGGTAGGGAAAATTTTCATCCCTACCGATTTCCTGGTATTGGATATGAACGGGAATTCTAAATTCCCCATCATTCTAGGAAGGCCATTCTTGGCCACAGCTGGAGCGATAATAGACGTAAAGAATGGCAAGCTCTCTCTGAATGTAGAGGAAGGTAGGGTAGATTTTTATTTGACTAACCCATATAACAACCCTCCTTTTGAGAGTCATGTGTGCAGGATCGATATAACGTCTCCAGTGGTAAAGGACGAGCTCAACAGGGAAGCATCTCCGAAGATTTGCATGGCAAATGATGCACCCAGTAGTGATGAAGTTGGAGTTGCTCATCATGTGGAAACAAAACTTCCGCCGGGAGGGAGTAAGGCCATGAAGCTCAGAGTGAAAAGAGCAAAACGGAAGCGCAATTGTCCATATGAGCAGAATAGGCTCTTTGAAGGAGTTCCATGGAAGAGAAGTGTTCTTGCACTTTTAGGCCCAATTGACCCCGGTTGATTGAAAGAAGTATGGTCAAGCTTAAGACCGTAAATAAGCGCTTCTTGGGAGGCAACCCAAGTTTTCTTTCCCTTTTCCATTTGTTTTTGAATTTTGTTTTTGAATAATTTGAGAAGATAAGAAAAGAAAGATCACTAATTCATGGCTTGCCAAGTGTTTTCAGGTTATGAAGGAAGGAAGCGCAAAAAGGCCAAGGACAAATTAAGTTAGAAGTCATCACGCCCAGGCCGTGACAGTGGTCACGGTCGTGATGAGCTAACCAAGAAGACGAGAAAGGATCACGGCCCAGCCGTGATAAGCGTCACGGGCGTGATGGGAAGGACTCTAAAGATCAGAGAGTATCACGGTCAAGCCGTAATACAGGTCACGGTCGTGACAGGCCAGCTCCTAAAGACCAGAATTGATCACGGCCTAGCCGTGATGAGCCTCAGGGCCGTGATACAATTTCCAACAAGCTTTTGACTGGCATGTGAGCCAGCACCCGCTACCACCTCGGTGAGTTGTTCCATTTTTCTCCTTTCTCCGACTTGATTATTTACATTGGGGACAATGTAAGTTTTTAAGCTTGGGGTAGGGGTATTTTTGCAAATTTTTGCATTTTTGCATTTTTCATGTTGCATTCATATAGGCATAGTTTTGCATGATCACATGACTAGATTGCCCCCTTGCTTAGAGTATGCATCCAATTGTGAGAACTTGGTACCAAATAAATTGAGATAGTGAATTTTTGAACCCAATTTTTTTATTCTTGTGATAAGGCTAAAATTCTTGAGATAATCTTTTGATAGTTGATAATTAGCATGTGGTTCTCTAGATTTGTGTTTCTCACTGATTTTTGAACTACTAAATGTGAGATTTTTGAGCCAAAAAGGGGTACTTACTAAATCTACCCCATTCTTTGTGATAGAGTGTTTTATTCCTCTTGGATTGTATTCTCTAGAACTTGACTTGAAACCGTTTTGAAACTTAAAATTTTTTGAAAACATTTTTGAAAAATGATTGAGGCAGTAGGTATTTTTCTGGCCTTCTAAGCTTTGATTGATTAAATGCTACCCCTTAGTTGCCCAATTTTGAGCCTAAAAGAATAAAATACTTTTCTTGGTACCTTGAAATATTTTGAGGAATGATGCTTGATATGGCACCTTTTAAAGTATTGCAAAAAGGGTAAAAACGTAGTTGAAAAATTGTGGGATGAGAAAGATAGAAAAATATTTCTCTTGAGCTGAAAATATCCCCTTCTCCAAATAAATAAAATAAAATAAACAAAAAAATGGAGAAGGGGATGACAAAAAGAAAGTGAGAAACAAAAATAAAAAGAAAGAAAGAAAGGTGGAAAAGTGAACAAAAGCCCAAAAAGGTATTTTAGAAGGTATCATGCTTTGCAATGTTAATATTTTGTTTAACCCTCTTGAGATTTCATTTTCTTGATTTCCCCACCTAACGATTAATCATATGGCCTCGTTACAACCAAAGTAAAAGACCTCTTGATTTTTATGTGTTTTCATTAATAAAGTAGAGATTTGGTTAATAGTCAAGCTTGTGGTAGAATACCCTCCTTGAGGAAATTGAGCGAATTGTCATATGCCCTTAAACACTTGAGTGAGGTGAGAAGAGTGCCCGAATCAGTGGGAATATGAATTTAGGAAACCTAAGCTTCTAATTGGACTTGAAATTGATTGTCTCTTGGGTATTTATTGAATATGTCTGTTACTTGGATTAGTTACTCGGGGTTCTTGGTTCACTATTCATGCTCTGATTGTTTATATTTTCTGGCCTTGGTGATTGCTTGAGGACAAGCAAAGTCTTAAGCTTGGGGTGATTTGATGAGTGTGATTACACCTCATATTTGCTTATCATTTTGCATGCGTTTTCATATAGTTTAGGCATATTTAATTTGATTTTTGTTAGTTTTTACTTTGGAACGAGTAAGGCAGTTTTGTGGTGTTGTTTTGCAGGAATTAAGGATTAAATGCTCAGGATCAACCATGATGGAGCTTGGATGAAGATGGGGCTTGAAAAGTGAATAAAATGAGCCATACAGACCCCATCACGGCCTAGCCGTGATGAGCATCACGGCCGTGACAGACCAATCACTGAAGAAACGCGCAAGGCAGAATCCGTCACGGCCTGGCCGTGATGGCCATCACGACCGTGACGCGTATTACTTGGATCTAAAGCAACCGATTTTGATCTAAATTTGTGTTAGATTGGGATTCAAACTTCCCTAATCTATAAATAAGGCATCTGGGCAGAGGCAATGGAGGACTTTTGGGCTGCTACACTTAGGCAATAATTTAGGATCTCTCTTCTTCTTCTTCTTCTTCTTCTCCTCTTCTCTTATTTTATTTCAAGTTGTTGTTAACCAAGCTTGTCACCACCATGGCAATGCTTGAGTGGTAGCTTTATTTCTAGGGATTGGGGCTATGACCAAGATTTGATTTGTGTTATGAATTGATTTCGATTACTTTGTTAATTGCGATTTTGCTTTAGATCTGATTTCTAGTGTTTTAATTACTCGTAAATTCGGCGGACACTTATTTGCGTGACGTAGATACCCTAAGGAGGAACCTAGCGGTGAACTTAGGTGTCGGATCTATAGAATCAGACTTAGGACTTAAATCACGAGAGTTAGAAGCGGTCCTTCGAGGATTAACGAATTGTCACAAAGCGAAAAGGGTTCAATCTAAATTCGACTACCACGAGAGTAGGGGTTGGTTTAATTGGGCACGATTTTTTTAACCCGGGAGGGAGCATTAACTATTTGAGGATAAATTCGCCTTCAAGGCAATTTCGATAATTAACAAGGGGTAATCTATTTAGTAACATGAACGATCTTGTTGGTAACCCAATTCCTAGGAATCCATTTAGATCTGAAAAACCATAAATTGATTTATTTTCTGTTTTACTTGATTGCATTCCTTATCCAAGTTATCTCTTATTTCAAAAATCAAAAACCCTTTTTTACATGATCCAGTGTTATCAATTTAATAATTAGTTGTGATTTGAGATCACGGTCTCTGTGGGATCGATATCTTTTTATTACTTGGCGAAGAATCCGGTACACTTGCCGGATCGCACGACATCATGCAGAGAGCATTTTGTACTTTGCTGAGTACAATTCCCTTTTCGTGTAAGAACCAGAGGTACTAAGGAATAAAGCACGTTTGAAGCATTCTTTAACTGGTCTTTGGTTCTGATATCCGAGGTTACTTGAGAGAGTAACTTATGACTTTTCTTGATAAGCGTGAGGCTAAGTAGGAGACAAGGCTTCGAGTCTCTTTCTGATGGGACAGCTCACAAAAGCTTGTTAGGTCCTTGCTTCTTCAACGAGTAACCTCAGACGAGTGTAGGAATTCGTGGAGAGACGGGTTGAAGACACATTTTGAAAGAAGTCAATAATCCTAGTCAGCTGACAGGTTGACTTTCGCTTATCCAGACAGGTAGTCACTTATATGAGCAGACAGATGATTCTTACTGTTTTAATCTGCACACTAGATAGACAGATTAGCAACCAATATGAAGGTTAATTAAATCATTAACCAATGTTTAGTTCTCATCAAAACTTAGGGAAATGCACATCAGACATTTTAGAGACTTAACAATATCCCCCTTTTTGATGATGACAAACATTGAGATGATTTAATGAACCTCAGAAAATATCAACAAATGAAAGTAGCATATATCAGACAGGTTGAAATTTTCTTAATCAGACGGGCTTGATCATATGTTCTAGTTAACTTAGTCACACTTATATTTGACTTGTTTTACTTTGAAATTATCAGAGCAATCTTACTTACGATTTATCTGAGCAATTATAGCAACTATCAGAACATACTCATGTCTGTGTATTATTTTCTTATTAAGATCATATCATATTCATTCTCCCTCTTTTGTCAACAGCAAAAAGGAGTAATCATAATAAAAAAAAAAGAAATAAGGAAAGTAAGGAAGAAATATATTTTATTCATCATGACCTTTGGTAAGTACAGGGCAGTTTACAATAGAGAAACAAAAACTACCTAGATTGACTAAGTAACAAATATAAGGCAGCAACCCTTTGCTCTAAGAGCAGCCTAGCTCGCCTTTCCTCATCCAGCTGTCTTCTTAAGTCTTCTACTTGCCCTTGAAGCGGATGAAAGTCTTGTAAGGCCACTGTCTAAGAAGTGGAGGCTTCTGTAGACAGGCTTGAGGAAGAGACAGACAGAGAAGAGTGCCAGAGTAAGACTAAAACTGGGGGTGCCTTAGGTAGAGATAGGGGAGAGGTGATGGAATGGAAGAAAAGTTCATGGAGAGTTTGAAGGGCATAGAAAGGAAGAAAGACGAACATGAAAATAAGACTGATTCTGACAAAGCCAGTATCAGGTGAAGGAAACACACAGGAAAGTCTCTCGGACAGAGACAGTCTGGTGATGATTATTTGGATAGGTGGGGGAAGAGGTGTTTGAGCTAATACAGATGAAGGGATAGGTAATAAGGAATCAATATGACAAAAGAAAGAATTTGATCCAGTAATTAACATAAAGAAATACCTAAACCTACGAGGTAGCATTATAACAAAAACAGGATAGTGAGTTCCAGCTAATGTTCTAATGAAGACAACAATAGGTAGGTAGAAGAAAAGTTCTCTACATGGGTTAAGAACATGAGGTGGAGGAGAAGGAATGATAGAGACATGTGAGATACTAGCAAAAAAAAGAGATTGCAGATTAGACACAAAGAGTCTCGAAGATATTCCAGTTTGTTCTTTGGGAGCAGAGTCCCTGTGAACAACTGTGTACTGACATTCATCGGTTACAATAGTGAAAGAAGATTTTTGAGTTTGAAAGGAGTGGACAGGTGAAGGAAGATGAGATGCAATAGAGAGAGGTTGAACAAAAAGGGCATATGGAGAAGAGACAGATGGGGTGATGATACCTTGATGAAAAGGGGAATGGCAAATGGAGAAGAGACAGGTCTTCTACAGTGTTAGCTTCTGCAGGAACTTCAGTCTTTGCAGGTACTGGGTAACCAGATCTTCTCTTTTTGGGAATAATTCCCAAAATGAAAGTCTTCTTTGGTTCTTCCAGGACTTGTTCTGTCTGCTCCCCCTGAGCAGATGCTTCCTCTTTGCTAGAATCAGACTTAACTTGTCTAACCTTGGCAAAGGTCTTCACCAGCTTCATTTTCTTGCTGGGATGAGCAGGAACATCCACTAATTCCTCAGCTTCACTAGTCTTCCTCTTGGGAGAGGGTCTCTTCAGCTTGAACCTCAAGGGGTCAACCGTCTCAGTAGAATCTTCAAACACTGAAGGTTGCAGCTCTGGAATTTGGTCTTGTCTGGCCACCTTTCCAGATGGTTTGAAAAATCTCTCAAAATTGGGGACTTCTGACTCATCAGTGGAAACCACTGGTTCTTCCTCCTTCTGCTCAACAACAGGCTTCCTCCTCCTCCTCCTCCTCCTCCTCCTCCTCCTCCTCCTCCATCATAGACAGTATCTTCCTGTCTATGGGCAGTGACATGTCCACAAAGTGAACATCACTAGGAACAAACAACTTGTTCCTGAAGACCCTTGTCAGCAACATCCCATAAGGATAGGTCTGCATGTTAGTTCTCTTGATCAGAGCAAATTTGTCCATCTTGGTCACACTATCTCGTGAGCCTTTCCTTGACATCACGTACTCCAACAACAATTTGTACAGGAATCTGCACTTGACCACCATATTGACAGGCTTAGGGTTCACAGGTTTGGGAACACCATAGATGGCAATGTTGACATTGTCAACTCCCACTTCATCTTCCCAGTTGGGTGTGAAGGCAGCTCCGATTCTTGGACCTTTTGTGATAAGCTTTAGAGAGCTAATGGGGAAGAGAAGGGTTCTATCCCCCATTTCAGCCTTAAAGCTCTTGGTTCCGTTGAGTCGGTTGGTGACAACCACAACATTTCTCCAGAACGTTTGAATGAGCTTAGGGTGAACTCCTTGATGTCGAAGAAAGGATTCCATTTGGAATACTCCAACTCTTCAGTGACATCCATACCTAGCTTCTTCATTTGTTGAAGATCAACAGTCTTTCCCGGAATGATCTTCTCGATCTCAGTAACTTTGAGATTGTATTTCTCAGCGATTTATTTTACAGAGACACTTGGATGATGCCATTTTTGAGAGAAGGCGGTTCTAGGGTTTCGAGAGAGAAGAGGGTTTCAGAGACGAAAAGACAAAGAGATTTTGGAATTTTGAAAATTTAAAGGTTCAACCTTTCTGGTCTATTGTCTTTTGTAGTCATAAAGGTAGGAGAGGGGAAAAAAAGCTACATTTTTTTATTCAAAACGACACGATTTGTATGGGGAACCACACAACGCCCACTTAAGACATAATGAAAACATGGTTTCGAGATATATAAACTACCGTGCACATGATTAGCTTCAGTTAAGGGAATGGTATTAAACACTTAATAGCCATTTCAACAAAACTGTTGAGTTCTAGCATAGTGACTCAGCAGAGTCATACAGGTAAGCATAGATAGGAGATAAAGCACAAACAGGTCAACATTCTGACATGTCATTCAACAATGCAAAGTATGTTTAGATTATCTCTAATAAATAAAAACCTTTCTTCTGCTAAGGGTTTAGTGAAATTATCAGCCCATTGATTTTCAGTTTTAACAAACTTAATATCAAAGATGCCTTTCTGAACATAATCCCTAATAAAATGATGTTTGATTTCAATATGCTTAGCCTTAGAATGATGAATTGGATTTTTAGTTAAGCATATAGCATTGGAATTATCACACCATACAGATATGTTATGCTCATAAATAGAGTAATCCTCAAGTTGATGTTTTACCCATAAGAGTTGAGAGCAGCAACTAGCAGCAGAGATGTATTACCTTCGCGATGAAGCAGGGCAATAGTTGTCTGTCTCTTGCTTGACCATGATACTAAGCTTGCTCTAATGAAGTGACATCCTCCACTAGTGCTTTTTCTTTCTATTCTGTCTCCATCAAAATCCGCATCACAATATCCCACTAATCTGTATTCTTTTGTTATTAAATAAAGCAAACCAAGATTAGTAGTTCCAAGCAAATATCTAAATATTCTTTTAACAGCCTTAAGATGAGATTCTCTAGGATCGGATTGGAATCTAGAACACATATAGACACTAAATGGAATGTCAGGTCTGCTTGAAGTTAAGTACAGTAGAGAGCCAATCATACCTCTGTAGACAGTTTGGTCTACCTTTTTACCTTCATCATCTTTGCTTAGTTTTACATTAGGTTGCATCGGGGTTTTCATGAGCTTGGCATTTTCCATTTTGTATTTCTTGAGTACCTCCTTGGTATACTTTAGTTGATGGATGTAAATTCCATCGCTTGTCTGCTTGATTTGTAATCCAAGGAAGAACTTCAATTCTCCCATCATGCTCATCTCAAATTCAGCTTGCATTAGATTTGAAAATGTCTTGCACACATTTTCATTAGTTGCTCCAAAAATAATATCATCAACATATATTTGAACTATAATAAAGTTCTCTTTAGAGCATTTCTTGAATAGAGTAGTGTCTACTTGTCCTCTAGTAAAACCATTATGCATGAGAAAAGAGCTAAGTCTATCATACCATGCTCTAGGTGCTTGTTTCAAACCATATAATGCCTTCTTAAGTTTAAAGACGTGATCTGGTTTATCAGTATCCTCAAAACCACGGGGTTGTTTAACATACACTTCTTCTTCAATTATACCATTTAGAAAAGCACTTTTTACATCCATTTGAAATAGGGTGATTTGGTGTTGTGCAGCATATGACATCAAGATGTGTATGGCTTCTATTCTAGCTACAGGTGCAAAAGTTTCAGTATAGTCAATCCCTTCTTGTTGGTTATAGACTTGAGCTACTAACCTTGCCTTATTTCTGACAACTTTACCATTTTCATCCAATTTGTTTCTGAAGACCCATATTGTTCCAATAACATATTTGTTTTTAGGCTTAGAGACAAGAGTTCAGACATCATTTCTGGTGAACTGGTTAAGTTCTTCTTGCATAGCAAGAATCCAGCTTTCATCCTCAAGAGCTTCTTCAATGCGTT
>CM061062.1:3085000-3242500 GCA_030762895.1 Sophora flavescens
CTACACAAGTTTTTATAGTATGATCACTACAACAATATCATTTGGAATCACGCAAATGTGAGCAGAATCAATCCGAAACATCCACATTTATTGGAAGTGTTTAGTTTTGAAAAAATACCAGCAACTAATATAGTTCAACATTATTCCACCAACTCAATATTCAATTCAATAATATTAACATAACGCCTACAGAAATGACGTAACTACACAAGTTTTATAGTATGATGACACTACAACAATAACATTAGGAATCACGAATGTGTGAGCAGAGTCAATCAGAAAAATGCGCAACTATTCAATAGTTCTAGAAGTGTTTAGTTTTCAAAAAATACCAGCAACTTTTTGAGGTTCACTCTTCTTCCCATCGGAAAGAAATCCTTGGAAGCTGCTAGCTCTGGAGTAAATCGAAATCGCATCTCCCTTAGATATGATCTTAACCATCGCCACCGACGCCAAGTGACGCACCGGTCTCCGCGCACCAATAACAAGCAGCGAATACAACGCATCTTCGCATCTTCTTTGCCATAACATAATCGCTTCCTGCAAAATCATCGATTCATCAGAAAAAACGAAATTGAAAAGAACAAAAGAGAATGAAAGAGTGTGTGAGAGGGTGAGAGAGATTTGAGAATGAGTGTGACCTTAGTGTCTTGATCGATGGCGGAGATGAGATCGGAGAGTAGATCGAAGCAGAGGAGCTGATCGGGAGGTTGTTGTGGAGCGGAGGCGACGATGGATTCAAGCTGTGCCACCAGCACGCCGAAACGCGATAGCGGAACTTCCATTAAACGTGTGTTGTTGTTGTTGTTATACTTCTTCGCCATTCTACTTCAAACAAATGGTACCAATTAGAGATGGTAGAACAAAGATGATGAGGAGGAGGAGGAGGAAATGACAATGGTTGAGGAAATGACAATGGTTGGGTGAATTGAATGGAAGCAAGTTAATGCGGTTGCAATTGCAAATGGAGAGAGATGGCAAGCAAAAGGAAAGATCAAGACCCCGGGAGGTGAATATTTTGAGAGAAAAAATAAATGCGGTGCCACTGCCAGAAACCATAGCACAGCATTCTATCGGGGAAGTCCTGCTTGGCCCAGATTCGTCTAAAAAGCCCAAATGAGATTAAGCTGTAATAACTTGTTTGAGTAAAAGTTGGTATTTTGCTTACCACCATGTTCAAAATTGGAACCGTCGTTGAATTGGTGAATATATTGATTTAAGGTTTAATGATGAATATATTGATTTAAGGTTCAATGATTTAATTGTGGTTGAATCGTGGTTGAACTGGTAATAATTAAATAATATTTTTAAAATTTTAAATATAATATATTAAGTAATATTAACATAAATTTTAAATTCTCATATATTTTTTAACAATATAAAATACATTTTACATTTTATTTTATATTAATAAACTTACAAAAAAATTGTATTTGCTTTCAAAAGTGTAAAAAGAAAACCCCAAAGGCCCATCAGATCAAAGCTTTTTTATATGTATTTTGCTCCAAACTTTAAAAAAAATGAAAATAAAAACTTTGGAGATGGGACTGTGCAAGGCCATTTCGCACTAGTCAACAAGAAAAGAAGTCTTGTTGATGGACCTAAACCAATAAACATGTTTCAGCCCATATACAATCAAAAACATATCCCTAGTGTCTCATTTTCATCTTCCCCTTCATTCAGCCGCCGCCCCCACCTCTCAACCACTCTCACTCTCTCTTCTTTCTATAACACATTCTGGCACTCTTACTATGTTTTGGTTATTAATGGTTCGACGTTGCTCCTTGCGCTCTGTTCTTCAACCTCTCTCCTCTTCTCTCTACTTTTTCTCGCCCCCTCGTCTTTGTAACTCATCCTCTATGTTGCGCCTACCATGAGAATGGGGTTGAATTATGTTTATCAGAAATTAAAATAAAGTTCAAAACTTTTCGTACACAGAAGCTAGGTTCAGACAAGTGTGAAAAACACTGCACAGACAGGTGACCTGTCTGGTGTATTTTAACAGAAAAACACACAAACACACAACTTGAAAACAAGATTGATATTCACACTTTAATCCCTTTAGTTAGAGAACAGATAATATAATAAAAGCAACTAAAGAGTTTAAGAGAAGAGAGAAGAGAGAAACACAGTGATTTATCCTGGTTTACCCTTTAACACTAGGGCTATGTCCAGTCATTGGCAGCACCAAGTTTTCTCCACTATAACTGATCAGGTTACAGACTTCAAGTATTATTTGCACACTTAGCCTCTCCAGGCTCCAAGACAAATATTCGTTGCTCACCTAGCCTCTTCAGATTCACTCAGGTTTCTTTGAGAAAAGATTGTAATAAATACAATTCGCAAGTCTTTCACTAACACTCAAAAGATTCAATTTAATGTAAGCTTAAAAAGACTGTGTAATAACTTCAAATGGTTGAAGAATACAGATTGAAAGAATGAAGAATTGAATGCACAGAGTAATGGCTTTTTAATGCTGTGAGTTCTCTATCTTCATCTTCAATGACTTCTGTATTTAGAGCCTTCAAGCATTTAAGATCCGTTAGAGACAGTCCTTTAAGAATTGGCTTCTAGAAGAGCTCCATTAAATGCAATAGAGTCGTTCTTGACAGTCATTAATTCAATAGGAATGTTGGTTGTACTCTAACAAGGAAGATCTGGGCTTTATGCATCATGCAGTAGCCAAATCAGAGTTGTGCAGAATGCTTTTGTACTTTGCAGAGCACATTTCCCTTTTCGTGTAATAACTAAGGGTACTAGGGAATAAATCATATTGGAAACATTCTTTAACTGGACTTCGTTTCTGATTTCCTAGGTTACTTGTGAGAATGACCTTCTGACTTTCTTGATAAGCGTGAGAGAGAAAGCTTCAGAGTCTTCTGCATGAAGGGTCAGCTCTCAAAAGTTCTTTGTACTAGTGTTCCTCATCGAATGACCATAGACGGGTGTGAGAGCTTCGCATAGACAAGTTGAATCTTCAATGTAGACTGTCAACTATTTAGTCAGTAGACAGGTTGACTTTCACTCTTACAGACAGATGGTCTTCTTGTGTGGGCAGACAAGTGAAATGAATTCTTTCTTAAGGGATCTGCGCACTAGGTAGACAGGTTAGCAGCCAATATGAAGGTTAATTAAATCATTAGAAAATGTATAGTTTTCATCAAAACTTAGGGAAAATGCACATCAGACATTTTAGAGACTCAACAATCTCCCCCTTTTTTATGATGACAAACATTCAGATGATTTAATGAACCTTAGAAAATATCAACAGATAAGACAACAGGATTCAGACAGGTTAAAATTTTCTTAACCAGATAGGTTGTGCAGACAGGTGCACTTAGGTTCAATTCAAATTAAATATTTCAGAGCAAAAAAGCACATAGCATATTATGAGATCAAAAATCAGACAGCGTGCATTTAACTTTTTATCTTAGAGTTAATTGAACGACAATTAAGATAAGTTATGCATCTCAAACAATGCAGAAAAGCATAACACGGTAAAGATAGAAGACAAAAGATTTTTATTTTATTCATCATAAGCTTGTACAAGGCAAGTTCTAAATACAAAAACTATTAAGGCTAACTAAAAAGAAAAAATAGAGATTTAACTCTCTTTTCTAACAACAGCCTAGCATGCATTTCTTCATCCAGCTGTCTTCTGGTTTCTTCTAGCTGAGCTTGAAGCAGATTGAAGCGATGGAGATCCATAAGCTGAGTAGTGGGGGCTCCTGTGGTCAAGCTAGTTGATACAGCAGACTGGTCTGAGTACCAGGGCAAGGCCAAAATTGGGGGTGCTATGGGCACAGAAAATGGTGAAGAGATACGGGGGAAGACACATTGATGAAGGGTTCTATAATAAAAGAAAGGAAGAAAAACAATTTTAAACAGAGGTTTGATTCTGACATAGTTAGTATCATGAGATGAAAAGACAGAAGACAGTCTTTCAGATAGAGACAGACGAGGACTTTTATCTGAAGAGGAGGGGGAAGAGGTTTTTTAGCAAGTACAGAGAGAGGTATGGGTAACAAAGACTCTATATAAAGAAAGGAAGAGGAGGAACCTATAACTAACATAAAGAAATACCTAGAAGGAGAAGGCGACATTACAACAGAGGCAGGATAGTGAGTTCCTTCCAGTGTTCTAATGAAGATGACTATAAGGGGATAAAAGAAAATCTCCCTACATGGGATAAGGATATGAGGTGGAGGTGAGGGAATGACATATAGGTTTGAGAAGCTTGCAGTCATCAAAGATTGCAAGTCTGACACAAAAGACTAGATGATATGCCAGATTGTTCCCATGGTGTTGCATCCCTGTGAACTACTGTGTACTGACATATATCAGACATTACATCATAAGATGATGTTTGGGTTTGATGAGAAGAGACAGGTGAAGGAGGTGGAGACATATGGGAGAGGGGTTGAACAGACAAGGGAGGTGGAGAAGAGACACGTAGGTTAAGGATGCCTTGTTGGGAGGGAGAGGATGGTGCAGGAGAGGTGGATGGAAGAACCATTTGGTTTTTAGACATCCTTAGCTTCTTCGTTGGTAGGGGGTTAATCTCAGTATAGACAACTGTATGTGTCCCAACAGACAGGTCTTCAGCAGTTGCAGCAGCAACTTCAACTTCTGCAGCTTTAGCTTCTGCAGGCACTTCTACCCTTTCAGCAGTTACCACAACAGTAGGCACTGGGTATCCTGACCTTCACTTTCTAGGAATAGGTCCCATAAGGAGAGTATTCTTCTCCTTGGGCTTCTCCAAAGGACTTGTCTTCTACTCCCCCCAAGCAGGTGCTTCCACTTTACTAGGTGCAGACTCAGCTTGTTTGTCCTTAGTAAAGGTCTTCACAAGCCTTCTTCTCTTGCTTAGCTGAACTGACTCAGCTTCTGATGCCTCAACATCCTTAGTCTTCCTCTTGGGAGATAGCTTCTACATTTTGAACCTCAAAGGTTCAGCTGTCTCTCCAGTCTAAGCAGAAACTAAGGGTTTCTCCAACACAGGTCTCTGGTCCTATCTGGCTACTTTTCCAGCAGGTTTCCATATCTTTTGAGATAGGGATCTCAGATTCATCAGTGGAGACCACTGGTTCCTTCTTATTCTGCTCAGCAGGAGGCTTCTTCATCTTCTTGTCCTTCTTGTCTTCCTCTTCATCCTCCAGAGGAATACATTTTATATTCATCATAGACAGATTCTTTCTGTCTATGAGAAAGGACATGTTGATGAACTCTCCATCACCAGGAAAAAAAAGCTTGTTCCTGAAGAGTCTTGTCAATAGCATCCCATAAGGGAAAGTCTACATATTAGGCCTCTTGATCAGGGACTCCATGTAGATGAAAATCAACTCATTGATGTCCACCTTGATCTTGTGAATCAAGTGGTATAGGGAAAACCATCTTGGTCACAATGTCCCTTGAGCCTTTCCTAGGCATCACACACTCCAGCAGTAGTTTGTGCATGAATCTGCACTTCAGAACCATGCTTATAGGTTTCAAATTCTCAGGATTTAGGACACCATACAGAGCAATGTTCACATTGTTTGGTCCAACTTCATCTTCCCACTTAGGCCTAACCTGCTCCAATCCTTGGGCATTTGGTGACAAGTTCCAGAGAACTTAGGGTTATGAAGATCATTGTGTCTAGAACTTAAGCGCGAAAAGACTTTGTTCCATCAGCAGCGCTAGTAAGAACAACAACACTTGTCCAGAAGTCTCTAACCAGCTTTGGATGAGCCAACTCCTTAATGTCAAAGAAGGAGGTCCACTTGGAGTATTCCAACTCCTCTATGACATCCATGCCCCATTTCTTCATTTGTTGAAGATCCACAACCTTCCTAGCCTAAATTTTCTCAACATCCGAAAGTCTTATGTTGTATTTTTCAGCAATCTCACTGGGAGAAAGATTCTTTGAAAGTGCCATTACAGAGAGAAGAGATTTTTAGGATTTGGAAGATTTAGAAGGGTTTGACAAAGATATGAAATGAACAGATATAAAACACTAGAAGGGGGGTTGAATTGTGTTTTAAATATTTTTTGTAAAACGTTGCAGTTTGATCTATAAGACACAAAGATGAGTCTAATAATAAAAATAAGATTCACTTTCCAGCCCAGTTAGCACAGTTAAAGAAAACCAAACTGAAAAGATTAAGCTAAGAAAAGGAGACACAAAGATATATACTGGTTCACCCCAAACCTTGGTCTACGTCTAGTCCTTGGCTTCACCAAGTATTTGCACTATAACTGATCAGGTTACAGAAGGTATTATTTGCACACCTAGTCTCCGCAGGCTCAACCAACAAGTATTGTTTGCACACCTAGCCTCTCCAGGCTCAAACAAGTATTTTTTCAGCAAGCCTCTTCAGGCTCTACAAACAGTAAGAGTTTGAATGAAGCAACAGCTTCACGGATTACAACTTTGAAGATCTACCGAGTAACACTCACAGAGTGAATAAGTATTTAAGGTAGGTGATATCGCATTAAAGACTTCTCAATAAATACAAATGATTTGAGCAGAGAAGTTTTCTATGGAGGACTTAAGAGAGCTTTGAATGCTTGAGAGTATTGAATGCTTGAGTTAATGTATTCAGGTGTGTGTCTTCGATAGTCTTCAAAGTCTTCTATTTATACTCAAGAGAGATAAATCCATTGAGGAGAGTTCTTCAGCTGAGTATTCTTTTGTTCTTCATCCATAAATGCCAATAGAGTCGTTCGGGTCTTGCATTTAATGTTTATGATAGTTAGTGAGCTTCAAGACAAATTGAACATATAGGTTGGCATAGCTTTATCAGAGTACAGTTTGATTCAGAGCAGCGTTTGTTACTTTTCAGACTTGGGCAGCACGACTTTCCTTATTTGTGTTAAGCGGGTCCGCGTTCAAATAAAGTTTACTTTGTTTTTTGCAACAAAAAAACTCTTCATGCGCGGAATGGTGCTTTGAGCTTTCTGATGTCGAATTTCTTTATTTGAAATAAACAAAGAATATTCTTCGTGTTTGAATATTGTTGAAGCGAGGGACTTTCAGTCGCTTGATCAGAATTTGATAGAGACCGAGTCATTGTTCAAACGCATCATACTACAGACGCATCATTAAAACTTTGTTTCTTTGTCATGAGACTCTTGTATACTGATCTACACACTTAATACACATATCAGTAGATTTCACAAGGTTCACTTAAAATCATTCTTTGTTTGGATTCATCAAAATCAGAGATGTCTAAAGATGTAGTCTTAACAATCTCCCCCCTTTTTGATGATGACAAACATTATCTTATGATTTTAATGAACTAAGGATAAAAACATATTTAAGCACAGAGAATCATATGGAGTATGACTATATTCAAGCTTATAAGAATATTCAAGTTAATTAAGCTTCTTAAGCTCCCCCTGAACTAATGCTTCCATAAAGAAATCAGACACATGAATGAATAGTGTCTTATCTTTTGAGTTTCATTAGATAGGTATTTTAGTTCAGCTATACGAATATATTCTCCCCCTTTGTCATCAGAAAAAAGATAAAGGATCAGAATAAAATGCATCTGAAAACAACATCTATTGAGATAACCATCATTGACTTATTACATTTGCTAACAAAGGTAACAAAAACTAAAGTTGCTGTTTCTCAACAATCTTGGTTAGAAGAGCCACAAAAGTTTGCATGGTCTCGCAAAGACCACTGATTTCTGCACGAGCGACTGGATCCATTCCAATGATGGTGGATGCCGGTGCAACAAGATCATCTAGTGGAGATGAAGAGTAGGGGCCAGGGTCGGAAGGGTTGGCAGTCGCAGGTGGTTCATATGGAACAATTTCCAGACAGTGCCAGGGAAGAGAATGACCAAAAGAGAAAATAAAAGTGAGATAAAAAACAATGGGGAACAAAGAGAGAGTTAAGGGAAAGACTGGTTGCAACGAACCGAAGGGTTGCAAATAGGGAATTTTAAAAGAGGGGATTTCTAATTAGATAACGAAATGAAAAGACGAGAAAGATAATTGAAAAACCAAGTCAAATTTTCATAAGAAATTGGTAAATCAAAAGAGTAAACAGAAAAAGAGTTTTCATAAAAAGACAAAGGAAAAATGAAAATAAAAAGGGTGAAGATAAGAGTTGATTGGAAAGGGTAGAGTTGCCTTGATTCTGCTCTATCTTCATCTGGATATCCGATCCAGGGAATCTGGTAAGAACTGAGGTGGGCACTATCTGTAGGCATCTTGAGTTTGTCAAGCAGAGATAGGCCACAGTGATGAGCCGGGTCTTGAAGAACATAAGGCTCAGGGTGACTCATGAACGAAGTAGACCATCTGGGGAACTTCAGTTTCTGATGCTTTCTAGTTTTATAACTAGATGGACTGTGGTTTTTGTGCAAATTATTCGAGTTCAATCTCGTTTTCACCCAAATTTGGCCTTGTTTTGTTCCTAAGTAGACTTTTACTCGTTCTAGGCATTTTTAGTAGTTTTTAGTCTATTTTGAATAGAATTACGCTTTTTGTGTCTTTTTATTTTTTCAGGTTAGAAGTGAAGCTCCGGGAGTCAAGGAAAGTCAAGAAATAGTGGAAATTGCCATTCTGGAGATGCTCGCCCCGCGAGTGTATGCTCGCCCCGCGAGTCTGAAGATCAGCTAAGCAGCAACGTCATCAATTCTGTCTCGCCCCGCGAGAATATCCTCGCCTCGCGAATCATGAAGACCTGCAAGACAAAGACCATCACGGCCTAGCCGTGATGAAGGTAACGGCTGTGACAGATTAAGGTTTGAAGTCTCGCCCCGCGAAAGGAAGCTCGCCCCGCGAGAGTTTGAAGACCCTGGAAGACAGAGACCATCACGGCCTAGCCGTGATGAAGGTCACGGCTGTGACAGATTGAAGTTGGAAGGCTCGCCCTGCAAATACACTCTCGCCTCGCGAGAATCCAAAATTGAAAGCGCGCCAAAACTAATGTTCGCCTCGCGAAAGATGGTTCGCCCCGCGAGCGGTCGAGAACCAGAATCCCTATTTATAGGCTGTTTTAGATCAGATTAGGGGACCCGAATCCGAAGTTTTTCCACTTGTTTAGATCAGTAGTTACGAATTCTTTTCTCTTTGGAGCTGCGTCTCCCTTTTTCTTTTTCTTATTTTGATATGGAGATTATGTCCGATTGTTTGTCTATGAGCATGAGGAACTAATCCCCTCGTCTGAGGGAGCAATGAAGCCGCCCATGGCGGTGTAGATTCGATGTGATGTACGTCTTTCTCCCTTGTCTCAATTTATGTTTTCTAATTCTGATTTGATTGCGTTGATCATATGTGTTGCGTGATTGACTAGTTAAACGTGTTTGAGGCTGATCGGCGATTCGCGTTTTAGAACTTGGATTGGGATCACTAATCGAATAATGAGCTCGACAGTGGATTTAGGAGATTAGTGCAACCTTATAGGGAACAAGAATTAATAGAATTCGAGATTAGGATTATGAGACCTAGTAAGTAATTAATCCAATCGTCGAATACGTCCTATTGAGCACGACAGTGGATATAGGAGAATTTGGGGGTCCCGGTTGACATTGTAATTGAACTTAGGGAGGAATTCATCATCACTTGGGTACTATACATGATTGGGTAGGTGGATTTGAGACCTTGGATATTTTAATTTCAGATTTTTAGTTAATTATTTTATTAGATTTGTTAATTTGAATTCAATCATATCTTCTCTCTCAACCACCTTCTGTAACTTGACCAACGTATCTGATTTCCCGCGGATTAGTGAAATTGGTAGCCCAATCCCTGAGTTCGACCTCGGTAAATTCTTACCGTGTTATTTTATTACTTGCGACGACCCGGTACACTTGCCGGTGACTCAACAAGTTTTTGGCGCCGTTGCCGGGGATTGGCACAACCAATTTTCCTAATTTTTAGGAAATTTGATTGATTGGTTAAGTTGATTTTATTTTTATTTTTCTGTTATTTCCTTATTATCTCTCTCTACTTCTTTGATTCCACTTGGTCTTGCCTTGTTTTGTATGCGAGGTACACGAGGGAATGCTTCCGGGTTGCGAATATTGTAATGGAGACCATGACACTTGGAGCTGTCCTTTCTACTCCTCTCAAGAATATGGGGACTCATGCCATAAGTTCTATGACAGCGTACCCCAGGACAACTATCAGAGTCAGAATCAGTATTGGGGTTATATGAGTAGAGACCATCCGGATTTCGTTTGGAGCAATGATGGCGGTGGTCTAGCCTGGCAACCACAACCTCAACAGAATTGGCAACCACAACCTTGGGAGTTGGCTCTGGAGAAGATGAATGCGACAATGGAAAAGATGGTAATCAACACAGAGAAGGTGAATACGAAAGTTGACAAGTTGGCAACTCATACAGGGTTGGCTCTTCAGAATCTAGAGATGCAGATTGCCCAGCTTACAAAGCAACTAAATGAGCCTCTCCCAGACACTCTCCCAGGTGATACCGAGAACAACCCTAAGAACCAATGCGAAGCCACAACAACTAGAAGCAGTGGGGTGTTGGGATCTGACTGGGATGCAACTAGTTCTCAGGAAGTTGAGGAAGAACCACCACATGTTGAGGAAGAGCAACCTGAGGAAGAGGAGTGGACAAGTGACAAGGCACCGGAGCAAGGGGTAGAGATCAAAATGCAGATAAAGTGGTAGAGGACTCCACCATGCTTGCCGAGCAATCTGATTTTGCTGCATTGGATAAATATGTTGGCTTGCATGCATGTGTGGACATTGGTAAGTTAGACCCTCCCACTCGTCTGGCACACTTCCTCGAGAAAACACCATTTGACCCGAGAGGAAGTGAGTTCATAATTACAGAGGTCAATGGAGTTTTCGCACTCAGACAAGATGGAATCATGAATAGAGTCATATTGCTCCTGCGAGGGCCACTTCACAAACCATGGGATCCGGGTGGAAGGTCTCACATGATGCGCATCTCTTGGCCCTTGTACCACAGGCTATGGGATCCAGGTGGATGTCTCTTAATAAGTCAAGCTCGGGACGTTAAACAAGCGCTACTTGGGAGGCAACCCAAGATAGGTATCCTTTGGTTTTAGTTTCTGTCATTTCATTTATATTAAAAAAAAAAAGAGAGAGCTTGATTCGGCACGCGAATCCACTGTGGCCGCGCGAGACAGAAGCCCTGAATCTCAGAGGCTTGCTCACTTTTCTGTCTCGCGCCGCGAGGTATACTGTCGCCTCACGATTCTGGGCATCATCATCTGTTGGAATTCCAGATTCGCCTCGCGAGTTGTCTCTCGCCTCGCGAATCTGCACTTAAGGTTTTAATTTGCAGGAGTTCTTCCAGGATGCTATGCAACAGAAGGGATCCCGTGAGACCAATTGGACGAGGATGCAACCATGGCAACTTGATCAGGGAACATCCTCTCCTCTCCTCACTTTTATTTTTGTTTTTGTTTTGTTTTTGTTTGTCGCTCTTGAATAATTTGAGAAGATCAAGAGTTTTGTATGAATTTGTGTCGGCAAGCTTGTTGGATTTCAATTAAATTGAGCATAGATTGATTGCATGAATTATTTTGACCATTGATGATTTCCCCCTAGGTTCTGAAATAGAAAATTGATCCCCATGTGAAAAATTGAAAATTGAACTTTGAGAATTTTATTGTGATTACTTGATTTATGATAAGTTTGGGGTGAGGGGGTGCACACATTAGGAATCGTATCTCGGTCAAACAATTTGCAAAATGTCCAAGTAAGGATTTGAGCCTCCAACTTTGTTTTTGATTGTGTGAATCACTTTTAAGTTGCACTTTCCCGAATTTGCTTGAATCTCTTCATGGTTTGCATGTTTATGTGTTGCATCAAATGATTTAGGCAATTTTCTTTGAATAACTACTTGGCCTAAAAAGAACCATCCCTAATGCATGTTCCCTAGTTAGCCACATTAAGCCTAATTAGCCTATTGTTTCTTGATGACCCTATATTATAAGCCAAAAATCTGAAAAACCATGTTAGCTCAATCTTAGGATTAGGAGAGCATGGACGCTAGCAAGAGAAGGGTTGTGAGGAACTAAGTTTGGGATGGCTACAAGGTGGTGTGTCATTTTGGGTTGAGAAAAATAAAAATAAAGGTTGAAACCCAAGGCAATAAAAAAAAATGCCAAAGGAAAAGGGGCAAAACAAAAAAAAAATAGCAAGGAAAAGGCTGTAGTCGCCCGAGGCAAAAAGAAAAATGGAAAAAGGAATTTGAGTGGAAGATGTGTCAAAAGCTCATGCTCTCTTAGTTCCTAGGGACTTAAGCCTAGTATCCTTGAATATCCTACCCTCAACCAGGCCCCATTACAACCTTTATAAGACCTTCTGATGTTGCATGCATGTTTTCGTGGGAACCATTTTTGAGATAAAAATCAAATTCATGGGAAGTGCTCTTGGAATGTGAAGTTGAGTGAAAAGTTGATAGCCTAGACACAATTGAGCGAATGAGTGAAATTTTACATACCCTTGTGAGGAAGACAGTTGTTTGAAATTGGTGATCTTCCTTTTGTGTGTGACCCTGATCCTCAACTTAGATTAATGATTGCATGAATGATGAAGTTCTCAATTGTTTAAAGTAAATGAATGTGGGGATTACGTTAATGTAGGGGGGCAATCATTGGAGAAAAAAAAAACTGTTTTGAGTGCATGAAATTTGTGCGAAATCGATTGATTCCCTTAAGCTTGCCAAGTCTTGAGTCGTTTTTGAGTTTTAGCTTGCTTGGGGACAAGCAAGGTTTAAGTTTGGGGTGTTTTGATAAGCCTTTGGCTTATCTAGTTTTATAACTAGATGGACTGTGGTTTTTGTGCAAATTATTCGAGTTCAATCTCGTTTTCGCCCAAATTTGGCCTTGTTTTGTTCCTAAGTAGACTTTTACTCGTTCTAGGCATTTTTAGTAGTTTTTAGTCTATTTTGAATAGAATTACGCTTTTTGTGTCTTTTTATTGTTTCAGGTTAGAAGTGAAGCTCCGGGAGTCAAGGAAAGTCAAGAAATAGTGGAAATTGCCATTCTGGAGATGCTCGCCCCGCGAGTCTGAAGATCAGCTAAGCAGCAATGTCATCAATTCTGTCTCGCCCCGCGAGAATATCCTCGCCTCGCGAATCATGAAGACCTGCAAGACAGAGACCATCACGGCCTAGCCGTGATGAAGGTAACGGCTGTGACAGATTAAGGTTTGAAGTCTCGCCCCGCGAAAGGAAGCTCGCCCCGCGAGAGTTTGAAGACCCTGGAAGACAGAGACCATCATGGCCTAGCCGTGATGAAGGTCACGGCTGTGACAGATTGAAGTTGGAAGGCTCGCCCTGCAAATACACTCTCGCCTCGCGAGAATCCAAAATTGAAAGCGCGCCAAAACTAATGTTCGCCTCGCGAAAGATGGTTCGCCCCGCGAGCGGTCGAGAACCAGAATCCCTATTTATAGGCTGTTTTAGATCAGATTAGGGGACCCGAATCCGAAGTTTTTCCACTTGTTTAGATCAGTAGTTACGAATTCTTTTCTCTTTGGAGTTGCGTCTCCCTTTTTCTTTTTCTTATTTTGATATGGAGATTATGTCCGATTGTTTGTCTATGAGCATGAGGAACTAATCCCCTCGTCTGAGGGAGCAATGAAGCCGCCCATGGCGGTGTAGATTCGATGTGATGTACGTCTTTCTCCCTTGTCTCAATTTATGTTTTCTAATTCTGATTTGATTGCGTTGATCATATGTGTTGCGTGATTGACTAGTTAAACGTGTTTGAGGCTGATCGGCGATTCGCGTTTTAGAACTTGGATTGGGATCACTAATCGAATAATGAGCTCGACAGTGGATTTAGGAGATTAGTGCAACCTTATAGGGAACAAGAATTAATAGAATTCGAGATTAGGATTATGAGACCTAGTAAGTAATTAATCCAATCGTCGAATACGTCCTATTGAGCACGACAGTGGATATAGGAGAATTTGGGGGTCCCGGTTGACATTGTAATTGAACTTAGGGAGGAATTCATCATCACTTGGGTACTATACATGATTGGGTAGGTGGATTTGAGACCTTGGATATTTTAATTTCAGATTTTTAGTTAATTATTTTATTAGATTTGTTAATTTGAATTCAATCATATCTTCTCTCTCAACCACCTTCTGTAACTTGACCAACGTATCTGATTTCCCGCGGATTAGTGAAATTGGTAGCCCAATCCCTGAGTTCGACCTCGGTAAATTCTTACCGTGTTATTTTATTACTTGCGACGACCCGGTACACTTGCCGGTGACTCAACATTACACTTTGATATGAGAGATCAGTCAGTTCAATCTTATACAGATTTTGTTGCCTTCTAGCTGAAAAGAGGGTTTTGCCACTTTTATCTTTAACTATGCATGAATCCTTGGTAAATGAGACATCAAATCCACTGTCACATAATTGACTTATGCTAAGCAAATTGTGTGTTAATCATTCAACCATAAGAACATTAGATATAGAGAGGGGAGGGGGTTTATTACCAATAGTACCAATTCCTATAACCTTCCATTTCTGATTGCCTCCAACGGCAACATGTCCTCCTTTCTTAAGTTGGAGGTCTAGGAACATAGATCTTTCTCCTATCATGTATCGCGGGCAGCCACTATCCAGGTACCAATAGTGGTGTTTTCTGTCTTATTAAGGCATCTGCAACATCAATTATTTGGTCTTTAGGTACCCTAGTTTTCTGCGTCCTTTTCTGTTAGTTCTAGGAGTCTGTGAAGACTTCCTTCTCTTCTTGTGAATACACTTAGACATAACATGTCCGGTTTTTCCACACAAGTTACAGATAGGCATGGATTTAATAAATTTTGTCTTAACAGACACTTTATAGGTTTTAGTTGATACTTTATGATGTCTCTAATGGACATATCCAACATCTTCTTTGTTAAGGGAGTGTCTCTGATAATCAAGCAGCTTAGTCAGATTGTCTCTACCATTAACAAATTTGGCAAGATCAGAAGGTAGCTCTTTCACTTTCTGTTGAAGTTTTTCAACTTCTTCAGATTGTGATGTTTCACTCGAGGTCTTAGCTTCATCAGACTTTTTAGTCTTCAGCTCACTGTTCTCCTTAGCCAGCTTCTCATGTTGGGTTTTCATGAGATTATCCTCTTTTAAAATCAAATCTCAAGGCGGAAGAAAATCATCCCTATGGATCATGCATTACAAACATGAATCACAAATGGCAAATATTGTATACCTCTTGAAGCGTGCTTTAATTTTCGATCACCAGTGCCACGAAGGAGAAGCACCTCTACTTAGTCCATGCTAGCAAATGGGCATCGGAGCTATGCGTCTTGTGATAGCTGATGGCTACGGGGAGGCATCGTTAACCACCCTAGGTTAGAGGGGAGAGCACTACTATTAATAGGTTGGCAACCCCATTTAACCTAACTGTTTACCCTATTGGGCTTTGTACACTACAAGCACAATTGTCCTTATATTAATTAAATCATATTTAATTAATATAACTGCTCCGCATTTGCTCTATGTGTGTGACCCTATAGGCTCACACTAAGTTGACAATAATATTAAATATTATAATAATATCAAATATTAATTATAATATTAAATATTATAAATAATTAGCGGCATCTAGCAATGCATCATTACTACCCAATTAGCGAGAGTATAAGTGATCCGATTTTAGCCTTACTGCGACCAAAATTTACTGTGTAGTAAATGTCCCTTCGTCCATATGTCTTAATTGAACACATGGGCATAAAAGTGGCATCTTTGTTATGTTCAATTATTTATTCGTCGATCCCCGAGTAGACCTATAATCATAAATGGGCCGAATATCACATATTGACCCACTTTCGCGTGGCCACGCATATTTCACGTCTCACTCTATCGATGGGCCCAAGACATTACCCATGTTATGTAGGAGGGACGAATCATGTCTACATCACTCATACTCTTCAACATGATTTATTGCAGGCCCAATAACTACCTTTATGACCACCCTGTTACGCGTGACGTTTGATAGCATTAAAGCCTACAACTCCTCATGTAGGAATCGTAGTGACTTCAAGTCGAAGGACTACTACACTATGGTCGCCATGAGAATACTTATGACACTTACATAACTATTATGAAGTATTCTCATGGTGGGTCATCCGGTATAAATATTACTCCTAATATTTATACCTGTGTGCCGACTTGATATCACATATCTATGGCCCATGAGATGTGCTCATCAATCTACTCACACAGTAGTCTCTATGTATTATTGTCGTCCTAATTAACAATAATACTCGACTACGGATATTTAAGAATAGTGTTCTATTTATTCAATGAGGTCTCACGATTAAGTCACGTACTTAATATCTCATTGAATGAACTACCTATTCTAAGGACTTTATTATGCTATAAACTAATAACACAATAAATGAATGTCTTATTCGTATATCAAATATATGATCAAATTCATGATGAAATGATGATCTACTCAAAATAGATTGGCCACTAGGGCTTACACCAACAATCTCCCACTAGCACTAGAGCCAATCAGGCATCCATCTAACACCCATTGATCTAGTGTGAGTGTCATGCCACCACTGAGCAAGAGACTCCATTAGTGGATTATTGAGTGTTGTCATTCTGCACATCTTCACATCTCTCCTTTATCGATCATCTATCGAATGAGATGGAAGAACGTAAATATATGTTCGGATTGCTGGTGAGATCAAGTTTCCTTAGCTTATGCGATTACTCCATTGTCATCATAATGAGATCAACGGAGTTCTCAAAGTTAGGATTTATTCCTAGTTCATAAATGAACTTCCCGATCCAAACGACCTTTAAATATGCATTTAAGGCAACTATATACCTGACCTCTATAATAAAATCTTCAATTATCTCATGCTTGGAACCTTTTCAAGCATACAATGCACCATTAAGACAAAACACAAATCCAAACTATGATCTGGAATAACCTTTATCGGTTTGGAAATAGTGTCGATGTAGCACCTTACAGCTACTTCTTCCTCACATTCATTTGTCAAGAGTGTATCCTCAGTTCTTCTCAGATACTTAAGGATGTTCTTGATTATAGTTCAGTGATCTTCACTGATATTAGGTGGTACCTTCATGTCATGCTCAAAGCATACAAGATAACTGGTGTAGTACATAATGTACTATGACTAAGGTCTAGCAATTTTCTAGTGATCTATCTCTATAGATCCTAAGCCCTAACATGTAGGAAGCTTCGCCCATGTCCTTCATAGAGAAACAATTCCTAAACCATGTTTTCATATTTTCCAGTGCAGGGATATCGTTTCCGATAATTAGTATGTCATCCACATACAAAATGAGAAAGACTATATCACTCCCACTAACTTTCTTGTACACACAGGTTCATCTTTGTTCTTAAAGAATCCAAACTGTCTCACAACTTCATCAAAATGAAGATTCCAGCTCCTAGAAGCTTGCTTTAATCCATAAATGGATCTCTGCAACTTACATATCTTTCCAGCATCCTTTGGATCTACAAAAACCTCGGGTTGTGTCATGTACACATCCTGGATAAGATTCCCATCAAGGAATGCAGTCCTGACATCCATCTGTCGGATTTCGTAGTCATAGTATGCATCAATATCAAGCAAAATCCGAATAGATTTAAGCATCGCTACCGGGGAGAAAGTTTCATTATGGTCTACACCATGAATTTGCTTGAAACCTTTCCCAACCAGTCGCGGCTTAAAGGTACTCACTTTACCATCCTTGTCAGTCTTCTTCTTGAAGACCCACTTGCACCCACTGGATTTGACCCATTCGGGTGGCTCAACCAAGGTCTCTACCTGGTTCATGTACATGGATTCCATCTCGGATCGATGGCCTCAAGCCATTTCTCAGATTATGGTCCAATTACGACCTCTTGGTAGATTACAGGCTCATCTTGATCCACGAGCTACACGTCACCGTCCTAAGTTAAGAGAAGTCCATATCTCTCAGGTTGGTGACGTGGCCTGTTAGACCTACGCAAGCCTTGTGTTACTTGAATCGACGGTTCAACCACAACATCTTGTGGAATCGGTTCTTGTTCCATTGTAGGTGGGTCAATATTTTGTGGTACTTGGATTTCTCCAAGTTCTACATTTCTCTCAATATTTCCTTTGGAGATGTATTCCTTCTTAAGGAACACTCCAGTCCTAGCGACAAACGCTTTGTCCTTGAAGGGGCTGTAGAAATAATATCATTTGGTTTCCATAGGATATCCCACAAATATACATTTATCCAATTTGGGCCCAAGTTTATCCGTCATAAGACATTTCGCATAAACCTAACATCACCAAATCCTCATAAATGACAAACTGGGCCTTCAGCCCATCCATATCTCATATGGAGTCTTTCAATCGCCTTAGATAGAACACGATTAAGAGTGATTCCATATGTAAGTAGGGCAAAACCCCAGAAAGAGTCAAAAAGGTCTGAATGACTCATCATGGATCGTACCATGTCTAACAAGGTGCAATTCCTCCTTTCGGACATACCATTCCATTGTGGTGTTCCAGGAGGAGTGAGTTGGGACGCTATCCCACACTCTCTTAGATAGTCATCAAACTCTTGGCATAAGTATTCTCCACCACGATCTAATCGTATGGCCTTATTACTTTTGCCAAGTCGGTTCTCCACTTCATTCTTGAACTCTTTGAACTTTTCAAAGGTTTCAGACTTGCATTTCATAAGATACACAAATCCATATCTACTGAAAACTTCAGTAAATGGGACGAAGTAAGGATAACCACCTCTAGCAGACTTTTTTAAGGGCCCACATACATCGCTATGTATCAAGCCCAAAAGATCCCAATAAGCAAGACTCACATACATCAAACGATTCATAATCGATGAGTCCAAGAGTCCATCCTTATGGAGCTTGGAGATGTGTTTCTCACCTATATGGCCTAAACGACAATGCCAGAGGCATGTAGGGTTCAAATCACTTGGTTTGATCCTTTTGTATTTGTATTATAAATAGGCATATGAGAATTAAGGACACAAAGTCCATTATCCAAAAACTTGTTAGCATAGAAAATATCATGTGACTGATGTTTCTACCAATAGCTGGAACATAATAACATTTATTTAGTTCTAAAATAAGCCCCGAAGTCAAAATCAAAAACTTCTATAGTTAATGCAGCACCTTTTCCTCCATTTCCTATTCACAGGTTGACTTTGCCTTTAGTCAACGTCCTACTTCCTTTGATCCTTCACATTAATGTGAGATCCACATGCAGTATCGAATACCCATGATTTTGAAGTAGGTTGACTTTTATAACACAATGCTCGAAGAGGAAGTCACACTTCCTTTATTTTCTCATACTCTTTCTTATACCTTATGGCAGTTTTTCAATGTCCGGTCAAACCACCATGAAAGTAATTACATTCCTTTGAAACCCTAACTATTAGCTTCAAGAAAGAAGTACCGGGCTTGAACTTGTTCTTGCCTATGTTCTTCTCCTTGTTTAGCAGGCTTAAGACTTTCCATTTCAAGACTATCACAATAGTCTACCCTTTTCTACTGTAAAGACTCTGCTCGGAAGTTCTCAACTTCCTTACAATCTCTAGTAGAGGTTTGTCAGAATCGTTCGCAACTAATTGACTATAACTATCTGCCAACAATTGCAAGATCATTTCACTGGTCAACATTTGGCCAAAAGTAAATCTCATTTCACCAAGTTCTTAATGTACCCAATAATATGAAGCACATCATAACTGTCGGGATTTCCCTTCTGTCAATTCGCAATTGAAAAAGTGTCGGAGAGGCTTATGATTCTTATGCATTTCATGCTCTCAATAGAGCATCATGAGGTGCATGATCATATCACGTGCCTTCATGGTTGCAAGCATGAGGCATCCTACGTCTAGGACATCGGCTTAACACTTCTCGTAAGCATCCATTTGGATCCTAGTAGGAACTGGTTGCTCAGAAATCATTTACTCGAGAACTTACAACTCTGTCTCGTAGTTGAGGACAACCCTCAAATTCTTGTACCAATCCATAAATTTAATTCTAGATACCTTGCCCTTCTCAAGGAAAAATTGCAGTAATAACTTATAGTGTTTTATTTAATGGTAATTCTAATTACAGAAATATTCAGAATATAGGTATCATGATAAAATATATTTAATAAGGTCTTTTATTAAATACGCTCCCACTATTTTAATCAAATCAATTACCCTCATCATTGACTCAGAAAATCCCGTTGGAAGATTTTCTAGTGAGACCAAGATCCATATTTCACCTTGTTTTGAGTCAACTTTGGCTGATCTCCCAAAACTTAGTTATATAGGTAGGAAACTCATTTCCAATTACATCTAATGTAACTCTTGTATCAGTTTGGTGAATAACTCTTACTCTAATTCATCTCTATGAATCAAAGCCCAACTCCCTGCCTCTAGGCCCATTTCAATCCTACTGAGTTAGACTCAGTTAAGTCAAGCCCAATGGTCGGTAGTTGAACATTACAATTGTCCCATCGCATCATACTAGTATATAAAAATGCACTCCTATTTGGCAGACATACACTCATTCGATATTAGTCTTGATGAGTGCCACGCATTGGAAGGCTCTTAAACTTAATATTTCCATTTGATGGATTTTTATTAAGATTGATCTCATCAGCGTTGTATCACATACAAAACACCTCTTAGCATACATGAAATACATACTATCATACATTTAATTATTATTATTATTATTATTATTATTATTATTATTATTATTATTATTATTATTATTATTATTATTATTATTATATATAACATATAAGACATATATGCATACAACCATACATTTCATGCATCTCATACATAAACATATAAGATAAGGTACTATGGTTATGGCCTCCTAAAATATAAAATTAAATAAATAATTATTACAAATCTTTGACTCTCGAGCAAGCTTGTCAAGCTTCTCCTACGGCGTCATCATTTAGTGTTGCCTCCTCTTCAACTCGAACAATTACATTTATTTAATATAAATAAATAATTAAAGGGCACGACGCGCAGACCGTGTTTAAATAAATAAATCACGATGCGACACCCCTTCCCGGGATATCACATTTCCCCTAAACATAATTGCGGTAAATAAATAATTTACAATGAATTAAAAATATCTCTTGCTTGTTACTTTCTGAAAATTAGTTTCAATAACTTACTTATTTTACTGAGAAATGGTGATGAATTCTTTTTTAAAAAAACATCAAGAACATAAACCAACATATATGTATATAAATGTACGCATCATCAGTTAAATACACACTATATCACTATTAGGAGTTCACAAAAGAGCCCTCATAAGTATAGGTCATTCTCCATAAAACTAAGTAGAGAAAATAAAGACATTCATATAAAGTAACAAGCAGTCTAGAACCATACAAAACTCGTGGCTCTCAGTAGCTAGATTCAAAAACTCACAAGACTCGCTACCCCAAAAGACTATACCTATAGCTGGTCAGACTAATGAAACCCATTGGGGAGATTATGATGATCACCCCCACCCACAATAAGAGGGTGTAACTCAGGATCATCCTCAACGTACTCATCTGGGTCTTCCTCGACCTCATCCAGAACCACCTCGGCAGGAGGTGCTACTGGTACTGCCACCTGAGGAGGCTGAATCGGTTGGGGTGGGATATTATGCAACCTGTGCTCAGGCAAGTACTGAAGGTATAGCCACACTGGAGGTAGAGGTACCTCGACGGTCTCCACGAAACACGTTCTCTATCGTGGTCCCGCAGCTATTGTGCCGATGACCTCTCGACTAGGGTCAGAATAGGTGACACTGAGTGCCCCTAGGTTAATCTCCCATGCACCACCGTGATGTGCGTGATCAAACGTTATCGCACGTAGCCTTAAATGAGCCAGAGGTAACTCCGGGTCCATCTAATCTCAGATGCAAATATATGCACAAGTAGAGGAACCACAATAAAACATGCAAGAGTGATAAACCAATATATGAGTTCAAAAAGATAACTATATGCAGACATACAGAAACATATACAAAATGTTCACAGTATATCCACAATAATCATAGGGCAATAATTAGTCCACAGGGCCTCATGCCCGACATTCATCGTAATTTTGAAAGAATGTATGACACTTCAATAATCCACTCTCACTCACCACTCTACCAACTCCTCGTTTTTCGTTTCCGCTGATCAGGCATTTTAAATGGATCATTGCCAATGAAAAGAATCCAATGTCCAACAGGTTTCAACTAGTTGGAATACCCTAGGCACCACCAATAGTTGTTTGCACAAAATATGACACCTTAGCCAATCTAGGACTCAATTGTCGTCACGATAAACGGGAAACTTCGGTCCACACATTGCCCAATATTACTCATGGCACAATGGTTATCGTGGTTAATGGGCTTTATACCATTAGATACATTGATCATAATATATGATTCAATGATCTCCAAACTTGTTCATTGGTACTTCCCCGATGACACCATGAATCAAGATACTGTAACATAGCACGTCTGCCATAAATATGCACGAGAAATACTTTTGTTCTCGACACTTTTCTTTGTCGCATAATTATTTCCTTGTCGAGGCTCCAAGCACACGACCATGCTTAATTTCATTATTAAGACTTATAACTTAGGCACACACGGAACACACAAGTTCACGTGCTCAATCTCAACACAGGACACACTAGTCTAAGTGCTCAATTGCAAAACCTTTACACTAACGCACCAGTCAAAGGTTCGCGGATATGGAAGACAATGCTTCACCACATCAACTTATGGGACACACAGTCCATGATTTTACAAGACACTCATGTCCAATGACACGGATCCCAGATCCTCATGTCAAATAGAACCCTAGAAACTCGACGTCTCGGTAACTAGGTTCGCTTGTCTTCTTTAAAAAATTTCGCTCAGTGAAATAACAAATACAAAACCAAACCTCCGAAAAACTTATCCAAGTTTAACGGAATTTTTTCGCTGAAAAATCCCTTTTTCTGAAATTCATTTCCGTTAAAATCATTTTATAAATCATTTCAAATACGTTTGAGCCAAGAATAACTTGTTTTCCTTTTCTAAAGTAATTTCACACTTTAGATATTTATTTTGAAGAAATAATATCAATTCTCTAATAATCTTTTCTTAATTCAACTTAAAAAACAATTAAAATATTTTTCTCATTTTCTTCATAAAATTACCAAAAATGGCTTTTTAATTGAAAATATTTATTTAAAATTCTAATTAAATTATTGTCACTTTATTATTCCAAATATCATTTTCCATTATTGAGAAATTTATTTTGCTAAAACTAGCACCTGTGAAATATTTCCACGGTTACGCCCTCTCTGACACTCATCAACTCATTAATTACCGGAAAAATCAATAAAATATTAATTTTCCACTTTTACACTATTTTGCACTATTAAATCGCTTAGATTATTTGTGTAAGATTAACAAACTTTTAATCTTTTGAATCAATTAAACTCTGACCAATGTCAGGTTTCACACTCCATCAATCAATATCAGATATATCACATGATACAGTCATGGCATGCTTTCACAGATATAGCATGTATCACAAAACAATTATTAACAACTTACAAGCATATAGGCAAATCATCACAACACAGCAGATAATTAACTCAAGCAGTAAACAATTTAAAACGACTAAACACCACATGTTATACAGAGAACTAGATAGCACATAGCTATCTCAATGAAACTCCTCTGGTACACTCCTCTTACCAAGTTGAAGTTTCAGATTTGACTTCGCAAAGATTTTGATCCTGATTCCTGTAGCGCCGCTTGTAACTCGTCTCCTAATTGAATCCTTCACAACGAATCACAACCAAAATAAACAAAATCAAACAAAACACAATAGTTCTAGAGGGTTGGGGTTTCAACCCTCTCATGATCAATAAGTTAGGTGTTTTAAAATTTTCTCAACTCTTAGATCAATGATCCTTAAGTATGATTAGAACATAATCAAAGCTCATTTAACAAAAAGTGACTCAAAATCATCTTAACCACAAAGCTAAGATTTTCGGCCTTAACAACAAAAGTAGTTTAGGATATGATTTGATATTCTAATCACTTGGATTAACAACAACATGGATTAGAGATCATGAATCAATCATCATTTAAACAAAGTTGAAACAAAATCTTCCTCACCCACATCTATGTAGGTTCGGCCAAGCTAGGATAAATAGGGAGGAAATTTTTGTTGAACACATGCTCTTGGATAACAAATATATAGATGATTACAAGATCATAGATATTGGTTTCAAGTTCATTGGATTTTTCTACAATTTATGATAAATTTTAGAAGAAATGGGTATCAAACTTGAAACATGAAGAACAAGGCATGAACACATGAATATGTGTGAAGAGAAAGACTTAGACGAACAAGATAGAGTGATGTTACCTCTTGGAGCAAGAAGAAATTGTCAAAGATGACAAAGTTCTTCCCAAAATCTACTTGGTATTCTTGAGTTTTCAAGTGTTCTAAGAGTAAGAAAGCTTAAGAAAACAAGATGATGGTGAGAAAAAAATTACGAGTGTGGGGTTATGTGGAGGGGCCACGGCTAGCAAGGGAGTTTTTTTTTTTTTTTTGGGGGGGGGGGGGAGGTCACGTCGTCTTAAATGCTAGTTACTTCAAGCATCTAAAATATCTAGATTCATGACTCTGCTCCGTTCGGCCTTGTCTCAGGTCCCCACAAGCGATTCTCGACATTTGGCCCCGCACCAAACAATAAAATATTTTTTTTGACAATTTTTAAAATAGCCAGCATTCTTGCAAATGCTGTAAAAACACTAATGGCTTCAGCCTCGAGTCAATATTAGGTCTTCCGATCAGTAAATTTTTACTGTTAGTGAAATCTCAGATCAGGCTCCATATGAGTTTTCAACGACAAATCTCCCCGAAACTTAAGGTTTTCAAGCAAAACATGAAAATAACTTTGGCTAAACCAAAATCATCATTAAAAACTCAGATAATAAATATACACATTTATATATTTATTACTGATATTAGAAAGTCGAAAAGTCGGACTGTTACATAATCACGACACGTAGGTCATATTTAACCAAAAATAAATAACACCATAATCTAAGATCATAACCATATACCTTAAAATAAAATATTCAATAATAAACCTTTATTAGTATTTTAATTATTAAATAATTTTAAAGTGGAAACCTTCATTAATTCAATTGCCAAAATAATACCACTTGATTGATTTCCAAATCAAACAAATATCATGTAATTAAATTAATTGATTTAAAAGACAATATAAGTAAATCAATATCACTTAATTGATTCCACTCTTTTGCTATGAATTAAAAGGCCTTAAAAAAGGTATGCGCAGGTATTGCCTTTTAAAATCAAAACGTGCTTCTTCTTTTTTTAATTTAATTCAATTTCACCTTCATTGAACATTAAAATTTTAAGGGTGTGTTTGATTTGCAAAAATTCAACGGATTGGATAGTATAAAAATTTTTGTGCCTTGTTTGATTTGAAAAGTGGTCAGGGGACAGGACAAAAAAGGTAGTGAGGGACAGGACAAAAACCAAAAATTTTGTCCCCCACCAAACCATGGGACGAAAAGTTGTTGGACAGACTAATAAAAGACAAAATTATCCTTACATCTCTCTCCTCTCTTCTCTCTCATCTCTCTCCCTCTCTCCTCTCTATCTCTCTCCTCTTTCTTTCCTCTCTCTCATCTCTCTCCCTCTCTCTCCTCTCCCTCTCTCTCCTCTCTCTCTTTCCTCTTTCTCTCTCCTCTCTCTCTCCCTCCCTCTCTCCTCTCTGTCCTCTCTCTACATAATTATAAAAAATTATATATTGTATATTTATATATTAAATAATATATATTATAAAGGGTATTCCGGTAAATTTAATATTATTTTGTTTGTGTTGTTCATTATCCATCAAACAATGTACAAGATAAAGAATTGTCCTTCAATACTGTCCTATCTGTCCTGTGCTGTCCAGATACCTTTTACAGATCAAACGCACCCTAGAAGTTTGTGACGTGAAACACACTTCACGTGAATTCCACTTTTAATATCCACACTGCGTAATTCGTATAATGTCCTCTTGGCCTTTCAAAAAGTTTTGAAATCAAATTTCCCTTTTGAAATATTTTATTTTTAATTTGAAATTCAAATCAAAAGTTCATTCACACACAGAAGTTCACGAACAAAGTTGAAATTAGCGTATATACGTCCTGGTCCACGGTTCCGTTCACTGTTCCGGAAAAAAAGACCATTTTGTTTTTCAAAAGGACTAGTGTTTTTGACCCATGCACAATTTTAATATAAAATTTATATAATTTAGAATTAAAATATTCTTTTATATATAAATTATTTTTATTTGATTTAAAAATATTATATACAAATTTATGTTATTTATACTCTCTTTTTTACATAAAAATGACTTGTATGCAATATATCCCTCGAGTTAATTGTGCTCACCATTATTTATCCTTAAAAAAAAACAATTTTCCATCACTTTATCTTCCACACACCTATAATCTTTTGTTCATGCACATCATGCGATGGAAGATATTATAGAACTTATTTTCACCCTTCAAATATTTTGATATGCTTATTTTGGTTAAAAAAGTTTGCAGCATACCTAAGATATGCGTCATTGAATAACATATTAGCGCATCATCTAAGAAGTCATAAGCTAATCGATAATTTATCCAATAAAAACTGGAGAAACTTAAAAGATTAAAAATGCATAAATTTTAAAGGAAATGATCCACAGGAAAGTAAAATAATAACATATGTTGAAACAAGTCATAAAATGTTAGTGTATCCTCGATTAAGAGTTTGCAAGCCAAGTTTCTTTGTTTACTAAATATATGGAGAAATTTTCCATTGAGAATACACAAACCAAAAGCAAGTATATCTTGATTATCAGAGAAAACATCATATACAACTTTAATTTAAAGAACATATCAATAGAATTAAAAAAGACAATAAGCTCAAAATTGAAGCGGTTTGAAAATGTCCAAATTACAATGAAATGTTTGTATATGTCATGATATTGTTTGTGAAATTACCATAAGTCTCATACTATAATCACCTAAAAAAATGTAATTTGATCCTCTCTTTATTTATTTCTTTTTCTGTGTATATCACTTTCTATCCAAGGGGAAATCCAAAAATGTATCCTTACATTTGTTCTCATATAAACAGTTCAGCCCTAACAAAATACTCATGCCATTCTCGTGGTATATATTGTTTCTGAAAATTTATTTAAAATATTTTAGGTTTTACATGCATAATAATTTTTAATAATTTGTATTAGGAATCATCTACAAACAATTATAATAAAATTGATTTATTTCTATGGCGAAATTGAGAATAAAAACTCATTGCAAAGGACGTATATACATATTAATTTAATAGTACAGATTTTAATATCTTTAAATTATAAAATATTTTGTATTTAAATATTTTTAGGTATAATGTAACACCCCCTTGGGTATTACCTTATGAACACGTGCGGAAATAAATTAAAAAGAAATTTGCTGGTTGTTTTTGGAAATTTATTTACTTTAAGTCAGAAAAATTTGGGTATAAAATTTTTTCCTATGGTTGTCGTAAAACTTAAACTTATTTTTAAATAATAACACCACATTTTCATCTATCATTGTATAGATTAAAATCTGTCATATGACCCAAAACCTAAGCCATGACCGGCGCATAGGCTTGCAAACCTAGCCTGGCATGCCTATTTATTTTCGAAATGTACTTAAATAAAAAGCTAAATTTTTTACAAAAATTTTGACAGAGTCTCCTCTGTAATTCCAACATCCCTAAATAAAAACACCTGCTGAAATACTTATATTTTCATCCCAGAAGTTTCAGTCATACAAAATACATCAAGATGGTATTTTTCTGAAAATATTTACATAAACAAACTATACATGACCAAAATGAAAGATTTTAAATTTTTCATCCAAAAGAAAAACTCTGAGCCATAAACATTCCATTCAAAATAATGGCTCTCTGAGCCATAAACATACATATGATCATTAATCCATAACATCTCAAAAAAACCTAAGCTGGTCGTTCTAAAAGATATTCCTGGGGAAGACCCCTATGGCTCTCACCATTATAACCGACATTATACTTCTTCAAGGATTGGGACTAATATCCCCGAGCGAAACTGGAAACCTCTTCTTAATCTTCTGTACGCGTGTACCAAGGTACAACAGTAAAACCTGAAAACAGATCCATGAAAGGGTGAGATACCAATATATGGTTTTAAACACGATAACTACATGCACGACTCTCAAATACCATTTACCATGAATATTCAAAGATAAACAATATATTTATCAAAGGGTTTCATACCCGACAATCGTAGCTGTTTTAAAAACCATGGCACTTCAATATCAACTAATTTTGATACCCAATCTCCGGAGCTCCAACCAACAAATAAATGAGCTGATCAGGCTCTTATTGCCGAATAAGGAAGAATCAATGCCATTAAGGCATAATTGTTGCCAGATAAGGCAGAGTTCAAATTAATCATACCACAGTCCAAAACGAGGCAAAGTGGTTACTATGTATAGTATATGGTTTCGTGGTCATATATCCATCAAGGCATAGTGATGCAAACTGCATGACTACTTGCCATTAAGCATTCAAGTCCTATGCAAAGGCACGTCTGCCCCAAAATGCTTGTAAAATGTTTTGTTACCGTTGTTTTCTTTGTGTTCAATCTTTATGTGTTGGAGCTAAAAGTCTCACGACCAAATCACCATTTTAAACTTTCAAGTTTAATACCTCATTCAAAACTAACTGGCTCCAAGTCAAAAGTGTGCAAATTATGAAATCTACACCGATGCACCAGTCTTAGAAACATTGATTTTAGTGCACAAAACCAATACCCGTTTTACAGGACATCTAGTCCATAACTTCACCTTTCGGACCCATGGCCCATATCATTCCATAACTTAACCTTTTGGACCCCTGGCCCATATAATAGAACACTAGATCCCAACGTCTCAGTGGCTAGGCCCATTTTTCATCTTGAAAACCATTTTCGTTCTGTGAAACACAAAACAAAACAAAACTTCCTCAACTTATCTAAGTTGACAGAAATAACACCATTGTGTAAAACTCGTTTACAGAAAATCCTTTCCGTTTGAAATTCATTTATAAAGCGTCAAATCATAGAGAAATCCATTTTTCTCAAATCCGTTTTCTTTTGGAAATTCTTTTTTCCGAAACAACTTCAAATCCTCGTAAAATCATTTCCAACTCATTTCTATTCAAAATAATAAAATTGTTCCTCATGATTTTTGTCATCAAGTACTTTTCCAAAATATTTTTCGTTGGAAATAAAGTCATTTTTATATCAAATTATTTTCTCTTTTACAAAAAGTTCTTCATAATCACTGTTAAAATATCCTTGACACTTAAATTTCTTGGAATAACTTTTCATCTCATTTTTGAATTTATTTTGAAAAAGAAAACTTAACTGAAATATTTTCAATATTTTCTTCCACTTCCATAAATCAAATCCTTTAAAATTCTCCTTAAGCTTTTTCAAAGCTTTTATCATTGATTTAGTTGAGCACTGATCAATGTCAGGCTTCTCAGTCAATCAACCAACTAACAGATAATCGATACATAGCAGATATACATACATCACAGATATAATCATATTTTCACAGAAAACATTAAAAACCACATAATAGCCACATAACAACTTAATTTAACACCACATATCACAACAAATAAACTCAAATGCGACACACAAATAGCATGCAATTACCGAAAATCCCTCAAGCATTCTCCCCTTACCTTTGAAGACCAGAAAAAGATCATTTCCTTGACTCCAAAATTTGTTTCCTTCTAAATGATGTCCCTGTCCCTTTGATGTTTTTACAACCCATGAAGACAAATCCGCGACAAATCCTAAAAATGCCAATCGTGCTTCTCAAATCATGTAAATAATAGCTAATATCCAAGAGAGAGCGTCCCAGCACATTCACAACAACCAAGCAACGTAAAATTAATAACTCGATATCGAACATACTATATAATAATTTCAAACATTCAATTTAATAAAAACGGAGTCAATTTTCCAATAAATCAATTTGGGCAAAAAGGGTCCATCATTAAAATTGGGGAAACTTTGCTTTGCTTAGAGAATAATGAAATTGAACTTAGAAATCTCAAATTAAAGGTCCTAATTTGAATAAAACATGGTTAATTTTACAGAAACATAATCAATTTCAAATAAAATCAAATTGGGGTTTAGGGTTCCTAAACACAATTTGGGGAAAACTCATTGATCCAAGGATAATAAAATTAGTTTAATAAAATACTAATTTATAGTCCCAATTGCATAAAAACATAGTTTAATTTCAAAAATTAAAACTGAAAACCAAGTTAGGGTTACTGTTTCAAAAGCTGGGGATTTTGAAATTGAAAACTCATTAGGTGAAAACTTCACTCACCCAACTGAGAAGGAGAAGAGGACGTGGTGCTACTATGATGTCCGGTGTGGTGGCTGACGGCGACGGCGGTGGAGGACAGTATTAGAGTGTGTTCGCGGTGGTGGGAGGCGATTTCGACACAAGACAGCGCAACAGTGGCAAGGGCCGCGTGTAGGGACGCGATCTTCGTCCTCTCATCGCGAGTGGCGGCCGGCGGCGGTCCTAGGGGTGGCGGCACGCGGTTTCTGGCAGCAAGAGGGAGGGAGGAGAAAGATGAAGTAGGGAGGAAGAAGAAGAAATAAGAAAGGAAAGAAAGAAAAAAAAAAAGACGGGGAAGGGAGGGACTTGGGATTTTATTCATTTGTTTTTCATTTGCTTAAATGTGTAGGTACAAAATGAGTGGTAAATATTGAGCCTAAAAATAAACATGTTTTTGGCTTTTGAATCTAAAAATATTGTGTGACAAAAATATGATTTTAAAATTTAAATTAGAGTCAAGATTGATAGTTGAACTGATCAACTAAGAAATCCACGGTCCAAAATTTAATGTAAGATTAATTTTAAACCAACATATTTTCAAATCTAAAATTAAATAGAGTCAAATAGGATTATAATTTTCTTTGAATAATAACATTTAAAATATTTTTTCTAAACAAATACTACTAGTGACAATAACATAATATTATTGTCTAGTAATCGTGACTACACTGGCATAAGACAATATTAATGCACTCAAAAATTAATTTTAAATGAGTAATTAAAATTACATAACCAAAACACATAAAATAAATTAAAATAAACATTTATAAAACTAATTAGTCCAAATAAACAAATACACATATTTACTATTATTGAAGAATAGTAAAAACTAGTGTGTTACATTACTACCCCACTTAAAAAACATTTCGTTCTCGAAATTTCATGACTCAAAACTAGACATGATTTCTTATTCCCTATATCCTACATTGTATTTTTTTGTCGCTTCATTTCTTTTATTCGTAACTCCATAATAGAATCAATTCTTACGTCGTTCTCTTCATCCTCAAAACTTTCCACTACTGCATTATTCCCACTACCTTCGACATTTCACCTTAGTCTATTGCACTTTAAAAAAACAAAATCAACACTTAATCTCTTCACTTCTCAATATTGATCCATTAGAAAATTTCTCCAACATCTAACTTTCACAGTTAACACCAAAGTCAACACTAACTTTATTATAACATGCATCAACTTCCTACTCAAGCTATTCAATCATGGTCTTTGTCCATTTGGGCTTAGTCTACACTTCTAGTCATATCTAATTTACACTTTTCAAGTCTCTAATTAAAACGTCATAACATTCCTTAAGGTAAACTGAAATTAAAAAAAAAATCACATCGACTAGGATTATCTAACTCATCAACTTTGAACTTCTTCAGAAACTGAATTTTCACAAGAGCTTATCTCTTTCGCTTGAATCCACTTAAGTGAAATTACTATAGTCACGCTTCCTGTTACTCTTCCAAAATTCATACAATCAATCCTAACTACAAGCACTTGAAAGTTACTCTAGATTCCCTTGACGATACTCTGCCTCGATCAACATTTGTTTTATAATATTTGTCTCACTTACGGATATTGATCTTAAAGGTTCATATCTTACCAGTCACAACTATACCTCAATACAACTCTTATCACTTATTGTCAATCCTGTTGAAGGAATGATCGTAGTTAAATACTACACTTACTCCCGACTAACTTTCTAAGATCAAATCGTTTTTTCTCGTTTCACCCACTCGAGTTGAGGGTGATCCGTTGGACTCAATCTCAACTTGGCCCCCAACACTTGGAGCAGATGGTACCAACTTGTTAGTAAACTTCGGGTCTTCATCTAAAACTATGCTTAAAGATAAACCATGGAGTCTGATCAGTCCTCTGATACCTATTTCGATTAGCTTATCCACTGTATAGTGGATCTAAACAAATAAGAAAGGTGCCTTCCTCGCTGATCTGACATCGATAGTCCAAAAAGAATGAAAACTCTTAACGATCCTCGGTAAACCTAAACCAAATTCCTTGAGATGCTATCATCATAACCAGTGAGATCTCGTACGCCAAATTATTTTCTTACTATACTCAACTAACTCTGACATCATGATATGAGTCAAATAATCATTCTCATCAGTTATGAGATAGGTCACACGTTAATGACGCTTTTGAAAAATATGCAGCGTAAGGTGGATCAAAGATGACAAGTCCTTTTGAACTACTATAAGACATGGTCTTGAAGAAGATGACAAGTATCTGAAAGATACAGGAATATTCCTTATGTAATAAGATTCTTTAGTAGGTTCGTGGTTCTAAAAATGTATGATCGGTACACGTTTACAAACATGAATCTAATAAAGTTCCTTCTTTCACAAGAACTTTACTGCACAATGATTTAAAAGAATAATAGTCCGACAAAAATTCAGACTATCAGAACTAATTGATAAGTCATGATAGACTATAAGTCAAGGTCAGAAAAGTCAGTTTGGCATGTACACAATGTACCGCTGTGATTGTCTAATACAATCACAAAAATTTGAGGAACAATTGTCAACTGACAACTTCATAAAGAGTCAAATAATACATGGAAGAATTTTCCTTAAACATAAGACACTCATTCTAAGAGTGAAGATTAGGATTGGCTTATCTCGACTTCGAGCAAGCACGAGGTCTTTTTAAACACACTCAATCCGATTTGTTGTTGTCTTCTGTATTCCTCTCTGAACTGCGTAAGATGACCGACAACTTAGTTAGTCTCAGTCACGGAAAGAGTTGATCTTTCCTCGTAAGGCGAGTCAACGGCTCCAAGGTCTTGGATAGTTCCTCGATGAACCTTTGATAAAAATCGGTTAGCCTAACCATATATGGATTTTAATCACCATCTGTGATCACTTACACAAAACTAATGCTTCATCATTATGAATAACATCTATGCTCCTCGCAAGGCACACCTGGTCCCAAAACTGTCCTGACACCAAATCTTCCTGTTAAGACAAGTCATCTAACTCGACTAACTTTGTAGGCGATATCCTACACAAGTGATAGAGATCAAACCGAATCTAGAAACTAGATCGATTGAAAACTCAATATTCTTTGCAACAGCAAACCTAGAACATTCTCAGGGAATACTCCCGAAATATCTTCCACGACAGGTAACGGGAGACTTGCTATTTAAAATAGGATTTGATTGGTAAGCACTATTAGTGTAAATAATTTTTACATAGTCAACCAATCAGAAATTACCACATAAATTAAAATGTTTGACTCTTATCCTAATTAACTACCTTAAAAGTCACCCATATCATGAATTCTTTGCACTGTTAGTGTAAAAAACTTTACACTGGTAGTGCATAGAAATTAAATGCTTTAAAATACCATAAAACAAACAAAAGATAAATTGATCAAAAAAAAAATATTTTAAATAAAATAATATAAGATGAAGTAATAAATACTAAATAGGAAAAATTAAATATTATTCCCTCCATCTCATTTTATATGTCATATTTGGAATATTGGTTTGTCTCAAAATTAATTGTCACTTTATAATGTCGAAGAGAGTATTAATCACATTTTTCAGTAATAACTTTATTTATTTGTATCTCAACCTACCCCTTATTAATGGAAAATCACTACTAAATATTATCGTATCTTCTACATGAAATATTCTCGTATTTAAAAACATACTTCAAATCCTAATAGTATTTGAAATCAAAATTGTTATCACCATTGATCACTTTTATGCTTGTCATTTGGGTTGTGTCAACCCTTGTACAATTAATATAGGATTTTCGAATTCAAACTATTTCGAATTCAAGTTTCATATAATATTTGGTAAGTCCTATTATTTATTGATTCTTAATGTTAAATAATGACGTGCTATCGAATTATAATTCATATCATGCACATTGTGTTTGGATTCATATTGACTTAGAGAGAATGATATGTTAAAATCCCGAAAAGTGGGGGCAAAAATTTAACTTTGAGATTTTATTATCACAGAGTAATGCCTTTTTATTACTTTCAAAATTCAAAAAAAATAAAATAATAAGGCTTAATATTTTTTGAATGTTAATATTGATTGTTGACTATTTCCATTTTTTAATTTCCATTTTTAATGTAATAGAATATTTTATTCTGAGATCCAATTAAATATTTACCTCTCATCCCTTAGTACGTGCTTTGATCGACACATAGAATTCTGATGAGATGGATGCATAATAGAGCGACACGTTTTAGAAACAGTCATACATACATTTTCGTAAATATAAATTATAAAATATATATTAATATATTAAATATAAAAAATAATTATTTAATTTCGTATTTTAATTTAAAAATTATATAACTAATCAAAATTGTATGATTTCTCCACAAGAAAATTGTATGATATCGTAATTTTTTATTGTGTTTTTTTAGAGCATTTTTTATTGTGTTATCCAATAATTAATCATATTTATCATCTCAATATAATATTCTTCAAGTTTGGTTTGGTAGATAATAAAGACCCCCACATTCATAGCAAAGCTCTTAAGCATAAACAAAAAAATCAAGTAAACCACAATTTCGGGTGTAAAGAAAATTAATATTATAAATTAATTTACACCATTTTGAATATAATTAATTTGAAGCATATTTATTTAAATAATTAATTTCACAATTAAAGTTAAAGGTAAATGATAGCGGAAATTAATTTACATAAGATCAAAGATAATTAATTTGAAGTATATTTCTACAGACAATTAAAAAGTTTAATCATGGATATAATCAATTTATTAAATATAAAAAAAATTATTAAATTTTGTATTTAAAATTAGTTATTAATATAAAATTATATGATATTTTTTTTACTTCTTTATTCAATTACAACTTCATATTTATTGTGTATGATTTTATTTATTCATATTGATTATTATAATTTATTTATTTGTTAAAATTGATTTAATTAAATTAGATAGTATGATTTATGGATAAATTACTTTAACGGAATCTGAGGCGCAGGTAATTGAAGTTGAAGAGAGTATGATAGCCAAATTGCCATGATTACATCCATTAGAAGGGGAAATATGACTATTAAAGGTATATTAATTTATTTTTCATAGCAGCCATTAAAATTTGTTATTTGAATTCACTTTCAGATTTGAAAAAGGCACCCCCTTTATTAATATCCCATGATATCAGCATTCCTGATATTATTTAATCTCATATCAATTTTTACTTCAAAATAAATGTTTGTATCTAGTTTGAATATTTTTAATTAATAATCAATATATTTAATCATTACTGATATAGTATCAGTTTTATCAAAGATACTTTTTTTTTTTTGACAAAATCAAAGATACATTTATTTTCATTTTAAAATTGCTTTAAAAAGTTTTCTCCACGGATTTGAATATTAATTGCATTAAAAAATATCAAATCATTTACACAATTTCGAATATTAATTGAATTAAAAATAATACCAAATCAAATTGATAATATGTGTTAATGTTGGAAAATTTATTATGTGATTTATAGTTCATTCTTTCTAAAAATAATTGCTCCTCCAATATTGAATATGCATATTGATATGCATAAATTCATTTATCAAAGTGTAAATGAGCAAATTTATTCATTTGCTTTACAATATTTTAAATTTATCAACGTACAAAATTTGTTTCATGATTATTAATGCTATAAATTTTAAATATGTGATATATACTATCATTCATGATATTTGCTATACGTTTTTTTGTTAAAATTAAATGTCAAATTTTAATATCCATTAAGTTAATGCTATTCATTATTTTAAAAAAATGTTAATGCTATTCATTTTTGAAATCAAGGACGTTAATCAAATAAATTGTTTTTCTAATGACATAAATTTGGCCGCCTCTGTATTAAAAAAAGGGCTGCTACCTGATTGAATATGTTTTGATTAGTACTATTCATGTTTAAATTCAAAAAATATAGAATCAACATATATTGAACTCAATTATATGAAATCAGTGACAATTAATATCGAATATTGACTCCATTAAGTGATAAATCAATTTTATCAAATCAGAAATTTTCTTCCACGTTTAATGATATGAAATTAATTATACATGATATGGAAATAATTCAGAAAAATATTTCGAATGATACTATTCATGTTTAAATTCAAATCAGCATATATTGAACTCAATTATATGGAATCAGTCATAATTAATATCGAATGTTGAAATCATTAAGTGATAAACCAAATATATCAAATCAGAAATTTTCTCCTGCATCTAATGACTACATTAAAGGCTTGCGTTTAATGATATGAAATAAATTCAAATCGATATCTAAATAATTTAGAATCGAATTTGAATGATGATATTTAGGTTTAAATTTAAAAGACATGGAATCAATATATAATTAACTCAATTATATGGAATAATCATAATTAATATCGAATATTAACACCATTAAATGATAAGTCAATCCTATCGAACCAGCATTGATTTAAAATGATATGAAATTAATTCAGGTAGGACAAATACACGGTTCAAATTCAAAATTTAGTCCTCCAAATAAGAATTAAGAATTCAAAAAAGAAACATTGAAAAACACAAATAAGAAAACCAATTCTAAAAACATATGGCCCCAATTCTGAATACATGAATTATGTTATGTGTTCACTTGCAAAAAAAGTAAAATAATAATAATAATAATGATAATGATAATAAACAAAAATGGAAGTATAATATAGGAAACAAATCATAAGAAATTGCCCCTTTTGTAAAAATATTCACGAAAGGTAATAATACTTTGAAAAATACATATAGATGGAAATATCGTTCTTGCTGACTTCACCGAAATTCCAGGACCAAGAGGCTTCTCCTCTCTGGGCTTGTGATGACGGTGCTTCTCACGACATGCAAAATGAACACACATAGAAGGTTAGCATTTAGCAACATGAAATTAAAAAATAGAGAACATTATCACCAACACAATATAGAGGTTGAACATAAAAGAGAAAAGAAAGAGAAAGAGAGATCACTTGAGAGGGATAAAACTAAAAGAAAACTAATAGGGGTTATGGAAAAGAATACGGAATCGAAACAAAAAGGGAAGAAGAGTGCTTACCTTCTAGCGATGGCGGTGTTTCTCTAGACATGCAATATCAACACACATAGAGGTTAGCATTTAACAACATGGAAATGAGAGAACAGAGCAAAACAATATCACCAACATATTGTGGTACTTCACCTAAGGAAGCATAATAGAAAGGAAAAAAAAAAAGGAAATAAGAGTGTTTACCTTATAGCAGCTCGTCGGAGTGATTGAGAGAGATTGATGAGAGTGGTGCTGCATGGCGGAAGAACTGAGAGCCAAAATATGGAATGAATTTTTTTGAATAAAATGTTGAATATACTTGTTTAGGAAATATTTGAAAATTTATAGTGCAAATCAAAACCAAATTTGAATAAATCTTGCATTAATGAGTAATCCCTTGAATCTCTATTGTGTACACATAAGCCTTGTTGATGTGTCAATGACAAGAGAATGACACCTAAGCAAAAATGCTTTGAGGCACATTCTCAAATGTATATATAATAGATTTTGAACGCCCAGTTCCGAAAAAGCATACATACATATCACCATCACCATATATATTAAACAAGAACAAAACATATGCTTATCAAAGACAACATGTATTCAATTGAATCATATTCAAAAGCAATAAGATATGTTATTATTAAGGCAAACAAGCACATAGGGATTCAAGGTAACTACGACCAAGGCTATGATACCACTGTTGGGTTTTCATGAGATTATCCTCTATTAAAATCAAATCTCAAGGTGGAAGAAAACCATCCCCATGGATCGTGCATTACAAACATGAATCACAAATGGCAAATAGTGTTTACCTCTTGAAGCGTGCTTTACTTTTTGATCACCAGTGCCACGAAGGTTAAGCACCCCAACTCAGTCCATGCGAGAAAATGGGTGTCGGAGCTATGCGTCTTGTGCTAGCTGACGGCTACGGGGAGGCATCGACCATACTAGGTTTGAGGGGAGAGCATTACTATTTATAAGTTGGCAGGTCCATTTAACCTAACCGCTTACCCTATTGGGATTTATACACTACACACCCAATTGTCCTTATATTAATCAAATCATATTTAATTAATATAACTGCTCCGTATTTGGCAATAAGTTGGCAATAATATTAAATATTATAATAATATCAAATATTAATTATAATATTAAATATTATAAATAATGAGTGGCATCTAGCAATGCATCATTAATACCCAATTAGCGAGAGTATTGGTGATCCGATTTTAGCCTTACCGCTACCAAAATTTACCATGCAGTAAATGTCCTTTCAGCCATATGTCTTAATTGAACACAAGGCATAAGAGTGTCATCCTTGTTATGCTCAATTATTTATTCATTGATCCCCGAGTAGACGTGTAATCATAAATGGGCCCAATATCACATATTAGCCCACTTTCGTGTGGCCACACATATTTCACGTCTCACTCTATGGGCCCAAGACATTACCCCTGTTATGTAGGAGGGACGAATACTGTCTATATCACTCACACTATTCAACATAATTTATTGCAGGCCCAATAACTACCTTTATGATCACCCTGTTACGCGTGGCGTTTGATAGCATTAAAGCCTACAACTCCTCACTATGGTCGCCATGAGAATACTTATGACACTTACATAACTATTATGAAGTATTCTCAAAGTGGGTCATCCGGTATAAATATTACTGCTAATATTTATACCCGTGTGTCGACTTGATATCACATATCTATGACCCATGAGATGTGGTCATCAGTGTACTCACACAATAATCTCTATGTATTATTGTCATCCTAATTAACAATAATACTCAACTATGGATATTTAAGAATAGCGTTCTATTTATTCAATGAGGTCACACGATTAAGTCACGTACTTAATATCTCATTGAATGAACTGCATATTCTAAGGACTTTATTATGCTATAAACTAATGACATAATAAATGAATGCCTTATTCATATATCAAATATATGATCAAATTCATGATACAAATGATGATCTAATCAAAATAGATTGGCCACTAGGGCTTACACAAACATCTCGCACTATTGAGATTTCTGATTATGCTAACTAAGGAGCTTTACATACTGTCTCTTGAGGGATTTGAAGGCCTTAGATAAGCAGTTGGATTCTTCCAGCAACTCATAGGCATCAAGTAATTCCTCATAGTCAGGGTGTACCTCATTATCTGAATCTGAGTCAGTGTTGGCAATCAGACAGAGATTAGCTTCTTCCTCTGTTTCTTCATCATCAGAAGATGTTGACTCCAGATCCTCCTAAGTAGCCATCATTCCTTTCTTCTTATTTTTGAAGAACCTTTTATAAGGGGCTTTCTTGAGTTGAGGGCACTCAGTCTTGATATGACTAGGCTTCTTGCACTCATAGCAGACAATTGAATTCTTGTCTGTTGAAGTGGATTCCTTGAAGTTCTTGTCCTTGTTGAACCTTCTGAAGGGCTTATCCTTTCTGAACTTCTTTCTTTGTAAGAGAAACTTTATCTTCCTGGTTAGGAGAGATAATTCCTCACCACCTTCAGAATCCTCAGGTTCAGACAGGTGAACATCACTTGACGACTCGTCTGCCTTCAGAGCTTTTGAAGCCTTAGATACCTTTTGATAAGCTTTCAGAGCAATTGACTTGTCCTTCTTTGTTTCAACTTCATCACCAAGCTCTTGCTCATGAACAGTAAGTGTACCAAGACGTTCATCCATGGTCGAGGTAGTGAGATCCTTGGCTTGAGAAAAAGCAGTGACCAAAGGTCTCCACTGTTTAGGAAGACTTCTTAGTAACTTTCCAACCTTCTCAGCATTAGTGAAAATTTTGCAAAGAGATTTTAGGCCATTAACGATAGTTTGGAATCTTCCTATCATCTGAGCAACAAATTCTCCTTCCTCCATGAGAAACAGTTCATACTTTCTGACAAATATAACAATCTTTGATTCCTTAACTTTAGGTGTTCCTTCATGAGTAACAGCTAAAGTATCCCACATTTCTTTTGCAAAAACACAGTCACAAACTTTTTCAAATTTTTCAATGTTGTCATCATTTTTAGGGATGTATGGACCATTAATGATGATATTCTGAGATCAGAGTTTGTTGACAGGATGAACTATTGGAATCTATCTTTCCAATAGTTGTAGTTGTCTCCATTGAAGAATGAAGGTCTGGTTAAAGAAGCTCCTTCAGTCTGGTGGCTCCCACTTGAACTAGCTCCAGCAGTCATGTCCATTCTTCAGGACCTTTACCTCTGCACTGTTAGATGCTCAACCCAGAGGTTGAGCTCTGATACCAACTGAAATAGACAACTATAAACACGAGAAGGGGTTGAATTGTGTTTATCAGAACTTAAAAAAAAGTTCAAAACTTTTCGCACAGAGAAGCTAGGTTCAGACAAGTGTGAAAAGCACTACAGAGACAGGTGACCTGTCTGGTGTGATTTTAACAAAAAACACACACAAACACACAGCTTCAAAACAAGATTGATATTCACACTTTAATCCCTTTAGGTAGATAACAGATAATATAATCAAAGCAACTAAAGAATTTAAGAGAAGAGAGAAACATAGTGATTTATCCTGGTTCACCCTTTAACACTAGGGCTACGTCCAACCCTTGACAGCACCAAGTTTTCTCCACTATAACTGATCAGGTTACAGACTTCACGTATCATTTGCACACCTAGCCTCTCCAAGCTCCAAGACAAGTATTCTTTGCTCACCTAGCCTCTTCAAGCTCACTCAAGTTTGTTTGAGAAAAGATTGTAATAAACACAATTTGCAAGTCTTTCACTAACACTCATAAGAGTGAATTAAATGTAAGCTTAGAAAGACTACGTAATAACTTCAAATGATTGAAGAATACAGATTGAAAGAATGAAGAATTGAATGTGCAGAGTAATGGCTTTTTAATGCTGTGAGTTCTCAATCTTAAACTTCAATGACTTCTTATTGCCTTTGTAACACCCTGCTTGAGTGCTACATCAGACGTGACATTTTAAGACCGAAAAGTAGGGTAACTAAAATTTGTTGTAACATAGCGGGGTAATTTTTTTCTTTCACAAGACATTAATGTAAATGCTTGGAAATAAGTAAACGTACAATAAAATACTTCATAATTATAATTAAGATTATAAGTTCAAAGATCATTTGCATAAACCCAACCCGACTCATTAACAGAAAACATAAAATATACAGATCCAGTGTAAAGATATGGAGATGCAGCTCCTAAAATATAAGATACTTGGAGTTGCAGCTCCATAAACGATAGCCCTAATTCCCAGACACACCAAGTTGGCGAAACTAAAACCTAATAAGACTATCCTTTCTCGCACCGTGCGGGAAAGACAAACCAACTGACGAGATCTAATGGAACTCTATGTGAGACCACTACTGATGTCGCCCTAGAAGATACTCCTGTAGCCACTACAAGTGTAGCTTTCTCAGTATAAGTCCCTTTTCCATTCCAAAGGAAAAGTCAGAACCCATAACTACCTGGATTCATACCCGACTCAAGGAGAAGGAAACTTGGGTATGACCAAGACACGACTCCATCGTCTCGATCTACTTGATTGTCAGAAGGTGATCCAGAAACTCCAACAAAATCCCAACTCCCTAGTCTTCCGTTCTTCAGTCTCGGGAAATGCATCCATGTAAGCGGAACGTCTCATACTCAAGCTGAGTCCGATGGTACGGCGATGTTACCGCGTCTTCGCATAAAATAAGATAGAGCCACATGCAGGTAAACATAAAATGAGGTGAGAACCTCATTCATCATACAACAGAAGGCAGACATGCAGTGATACGACTCACATACATATGACAACATATATATCACTGTATAACCAGATGATTAACAGTAAATCCACACATACCCGAAGGTAAACAATATCTACACACAACAAGCTTCTCAAACATCAGACGCTGTCCATTCATTGAGACTCGAGAATAGAGATAACTGATTGAAACTGCATAGTCCCATTCCTACACAGCCTCAAGGAAGATCTGACCCTAACTCCGGAGCTTAAGAGAACATTCAGAAGGAGTGGTTAGAGCTCGATGTTTCACAATGGCCAATATTAGGCATCTTGTGCGAATCAATAATAACAGCCACATGTGGAATTAGAACTGATTGTGAAACATTCTCCATAACCTGGTACAGCTAGCATCTAGTAGTATATGTCAGTGTATTACATGAAACAGCACGACCAGAAGAATCACCAACTGGACATCTGTGGCCTTCCTACCCTGACCATCCCCAAGACCATTGAAGATCGTCACTAGCACGTCCACATGCGCACAGATCATGTCAGCCCGCTTCCTAGGCACAAAGGCCTTACTTACAATTTCATTTGGATTAAGCCGATAACGGCATGTGCGTTCATATTTATCCACCGGATAAACTTCAGGATTCCTTTGACGGAATCAATAGCCATTCTAGAGGCAAGATAGTACCAACCCGTGAATCCTTGCACAAGATTTAGGATCCCCTCATTGGTCTATCCATGTTTCAACGATTTAGTATATTATGAAGGCTGGTCGTTCGCACCAACTCATTATACCTCTTTATGTCCATTCCCGAACGAGATTACTTGTCAAGCAAGTAACCTTAAAATACTCTATCATTATGTAACACCCTGTTTTTCCTATGCTGTCTGTAGCAGTAAATACATATTTAAATGTGTTTATTTTAGATTAAACCCAGAGGATGATTTTAATTAAACTAAAATCATTTTCTTGTGTTGTTATATCATATGAAGTTACGGTAAAAATTTCGGTTGAAAATTCAGACGGAAGTCGGTTTGCGTTCTCACTGCCAGTACAAGTTTACTGAACTAGATACCAAATTTTAATTCGTGAACGAGACGGTTAGTATTTTTATGATTTTTTGTGTGGGTTTGGAGTTTTTCGAAAAATCTTGTTCGGGGCCAAATCTCAGGGATTTCCCGGGTGAAATCATCGGGAAATACGATCGGGGAAGTCATCTGATACGCAATGGAGCAGAGCATCAAGAGGATGAAGTGACTTTATGTGAAGGCTATGACACACCTCAAAAAGTGAATCTTGACTTTATTTCAAAATCTCACTTTTCATATTTCTCTCTCCAATCACATCACATCACCTTAACTCCTTATCCTTTCTACAAGCAACCCACCTTCTTTCTTCTTCTTTCTTCTTTTTTTTTCTTCTTCTTCCTCTCCAAAACCGTGCCACTCTCCCTCATTCTCTATAAATACTCTTCAATTCCACACTTCATCATTTTCCTCCATTTTCTCACCTTTACACTTCACTACATTTCTTTTCTTCTTATTCTCTCTTACAAAGTTTACATTTTTATCAAGCTTTTCTCTTAAAGTTATTAATCAAAGTTGTTCATCTTGTTAAGGTTAATACTTCTATGTAGTTCTTTTTCAAAGTTTCATCTTTTATTTCAAAGTTTTCTTCATATGTCATTTATGTGCTTTTAACTTCTAAAATCTCTTAAAAATGGTAGAAAACTCCGTTTGGGTTGAAACAAATTTCTAGGTTCTTATTTTTACTCCTACTACAACATAATAAAAGGTTGTGTAAAACAAAAATTTCTAACCCTATTTTCTTGATGAGGCCGAAACCATGTTTTTTGGTTTTGGTAGGTTTTGTTTAACTTTGCTTGTATGGACTTGTATTTGAGTTCTATTCCAAGATGATCATGACCAAGGGCTCCTTTGTACTAAAGGATGTTAGGTTTAAGTGATTGGAAAAGTTTAGAGATTTTACACATTTTCATGTAAAGGCCTAAACTTTAAGTAGTTTAAGACATTGGTGCTTAGTTGATGTTTCTCCAAAGTGATCATGGATTAAGGCTTCTTGATGTATAAGGATGCTAAATCCAAGGGATTGGAAAGTTTGAAAATTTCTAACCTTTATTTTGTATCAAGGCCGAACTTTAAAGGTTTTTGGCAAAAATATTAAGTTTTGTTTTCTTCCAAAATGATCATAGATTAAAGCTCCTTATAATAAAGGATGCTATGTCTAAAGTGATTGGAGAGTTTAAAATATTTTCTTGCTTTTTTTTCCTATGATGGCCGAATGTAACATTTGACCTAGGATGTGTTATTTTATTTTGTTTTCCAAGATGATTATGGATTAAAGCTCCTTCATGTTAAAGGATGCTATGTCCAAAAGATTGGGTGATTTAAAGATCTCTAACCCCACAAACTTGTTAAGGCCGAACCTAAGAGTTCATGGTCTAAGAGATTTGATTTTTCCATTTTCCAAAATGATCATGGTTTCAAGCTCCTTACTATGTATGGATGCTAACCTAAAGAGATTGGAAAGTTTAGAAATTTTTAGCCTATTTATTTATGCTTGGCCGAATCCCTAAGTCAAGTACTTAGTGGGATTTTTAATTCAACTTTGTTAAAAGATCATTGTTTATGAACTCCTAACACTTAAGGATCATAAATCCATGAGTTGTATAATTTTCGGGAATATCTAACCTTAAGAACTAGTCTTGGCCGAACCTAAACCTTGTGGTTTAGTGTTCTTGTTTGATTTTAACTTGTGATTTTGTGTTCATAACCTTAGACTTTCATCGCGGAGGAAACAAGGACGTTCGTGGTTTACCTCTCCAAGCATCTAATCTCCTTACCTTCACGGAAGGTAAGAGGGGATTGCCTAGGGATATTCAATGACTATATGCATGTGTGTATGTGTTTACTTGAGTGATTTGAATATTATTGTGATATTGAGCCAATACTTGAATAACTTGTTTACTTGAACTATTGTGGCTATTACTTGAAGTTGAACATTACTTGCTTTAAAGTGTTATGAATTATATATATATGTGATGAACTGTCGTTAACTGTGATATTATTGTTGAGAATATATTACTGTTGATTGAAGTTTGAGAAGCCGGACTTGAGTCTGTGCACAATGATTATAAAAGATTAAAAGCCTTAAGAAGCCTTGAATAGAACTTTGAAAGTATTGGTTTCATTTATAAAAGTTCCTTTGTTTAAAACGCTTACTTCAAGAAAATGAGATTCTTATTTTGAAAAGAAACGTTGAAGTGTTTTTAAGACGATAGAAACTACCCTTTTTATGATCCAAAGTTGGTACGATAGAAAACCTTTTTCAAACTATGTGTTTCATGAAGGAAAAACCCTTTGAAAATATTTGACTTTATTCCATCAAGGAGTTTCAAATACAAGCGAATTTTCTAAATGTTTTAGAAAAGATTTTGCAAAGGAAAAGGATTTTCTCCAAAATGATTTGGAAACGTTCCGGCTACTTGGATAAGTGACCGAGGTTTTGTTTTGGATTTGATTTTCACTGAGCGAAAAGTAAACACATGTGAATTGAATCTAGTTCGCGAGACGTCACTTCTAGTATTCTGTAATATGCACGTTGATCCTTGATCCATGCCACGTTGTTGTGGACTGTGTGTCCTAATCACGTTGTTATGGATTGTGTGTCCTAATCACGTTGTTGTGGATCGTGTATCCTAACCACGTTGTGATGAATGTTGTTAAAGATGAATGTTGTTTTCTACGACCACAAGTCTAGGACTGGTGCATCGGTCTAAGGTGTTGTGATTGAGCACTCGGACTGCGTGTCCCGTGTTGATGTTGATAATTTCAAAATGGTGAAATTTATGAATAGTCGCTAGACTTTGAGCTTCGACAATGAATGAGAACGAACACAAAGAAAACATCGAGAACTAAATGTTTTACATTTGCATTTACGGCAGACGTGCCCGACATGGTTTTAACGAGAGACCTTAACAGTAAAGGTATCATGTGACAGTGTATTATCGTTGTTCTTAAATTGGACAATGAGACGGTGTACGTGTATCGTTGTGCCTAAATGAACAATGAAACGGCGTGCATAATCGTTGTGCCTAAATGGCCAATGAGACGGTGTATTATCGTTGTGCTTAGCTAGCCAATGAGACGATGTATTTTCGTTGTGCTTAGCTAGCCAATGAGACGGTGTATCGAGCCTGATCAACTCATTTGGAGGATGTTGGGATCTCCAGAGATTAAGAATAGAGCCTGATGATAGAAGTGTCATGCATTATCTTTATAAAATTGATTGATTTGGGTATGAGACCCACTGAAATAGTACTTGTTGTTTACCTATGAGTAATGTTTAGAATGTTAATATGCCAAGGTGTTGTATGTATCATGTGTATGGTTGTTGTATGATATATCCATTTGCCGGTGTCTCACTCTTACAGCTATATCAGATCTCTTCGGGTTTTACTGTAGTACCTTGGTACTCCAGTACCGATATTGCAGAGGAGTCTTTCTAAGTCACTTGAAGACCTAGTATTAGAAGTTGGGAAAGTATTCGGATTGGGGGTCTCTCCAATGAATATTTGATAGAATGACCAGCTTAGGAGTCTGAGTTGGGTTGTATATCTAAAGAGGTCGGTAAATGTAGTGTTATATACATCCATCTGTAGTTTGAACTTTTCTTTCGAAAGTGAAAACTTAGAGAAATGTTTTATGTCATGGTAACTTCGTTACGAACATGACTTTACGTTTTAAATGTATGTATGATGGATTTCAGAGTTATCCCTATAGAAGAAAATTTTATACCCCGGTTTTCTGACTTAAGAGAAAACAAATTTTCCGAAAGCAACCAGCAAATTATCTTTTAATTTACTTCCGCATGTGTTACGTAGTAAATGCCTAAGGGGGGCGTTACACATTAAGTATTTCGGATGTATAGATATGGAATTATCCACACTTTATGACAAATGATCTTGCTTTACCATAAGTCATAAACTATTAAGTTCATATTTTCACTAAGTCATTTATGACTTAGGTTTTGCATTTTACTTCAAATGCTCGTCCTTACGGACTAAAATTATTTGGATTAAAACCAAAACCTTTAGATAAAATTAAATCAATTTTTAGTAAAAATTTCCATCGAAGATACACAAGTATCAATTTCTCTAAACCTTTTTTTTTCTCGAAAATCTTTAAAAACGTTTAACAACGGTTTCACCGCTTTTTACCGAATTTAGGCCCAAAAGCCATACTTTTGAAAATATGGTTCTTCACCTCTAATATATTACTTTCCTAAGTTATAATACTCATTTTAGGATGTTAAAACACTGATTTTACCTCTTTCTCACTATTTATACAAAATTCCTAAAAACTCGACCGAACGCCGTTAATTTTGTAAATCGCGTAAGTCATTTTTCAAGGATTTTTAACCCTAATGGTCCAAAACTCATTTTGGAGTTTTAGAACACTTCGATAGGTATGAAAAACAGTTTCTAACTGTCCAGTTACATAAATTTTCGAAAATTATAGTTTAGTCCCTAAACTTTCATTATTTGTAAAAATATCCTTATGTACTTAAAACTAGAGTTGTCAAAACGGACCCGGCCCGATGATGAGTGTGATTCCACATCATCTTTGTCTATCATTTTGCATGCATTTTCATGTAGTTTAGGCATATTTTTATTAGATTTTAGGTTAATTTTCCTTTGGAACGGGTAAGGCGGTTTTCGTGTGTTGTTTTGCAGATATAAAGGGTAAATTGCTCAAGATCAACCATGATGAAGTTTGGATGAAGATGGAGCTTTAAAACTGAAGAAAATGAGCCAAACAGAGCCCATCACGGCCTAGCCGTGATGCCCATCACGGCCATGATCGAGCAAAACCGAAAAAGAAGAAAGGTGAAGTCGAGTGCATCACGCCTGGCCGTGATAGCCATCACTACCGTGACCCAAAACCACCAAAAGTCGAGAGCACATCACGGCCTGCCGTGAAATTCTTCACGGCCATGAAACAGAGGGCTCGGCGACGCGAGCACATCTCGCCCCGCGAGAAACCGGATTTTCCAAAAGTGCCAGAGGCAGAGACCGTCACGGCCAGGCCGTGATGGCCATCACGGCCGTGACGCGCATTACTTGGACCTGAAGAAACCGAAATAGATCAGATTTTGAGTTGGTTTGGGACTCTAACTTCCCCATTTCTATAAATATGGACCAAGGCATCAGATACAGGGGATGATAGAATTGAACAACACATTAGGGGCTACTACTCTAGGCATAGATTTAGGATCTCTTCTCCTCTTCTCCTCTCTTCTCTTTTCTGATTTTCATTATGTTGTCAACCCAGCTTGTCATCTCCATGGCAAGACTGGAGTAGTAGCTTAGTTTCTAGGGATTAGGGCTCTGCCCGAGGTTTGTAAATGATGTTGATTTGATGTAAAAATCTTTGTTAATTACTATTTGCTTTAGATCTGATTTCTAGTGTGTTAATCACTCATAAATTTCGGCAACCGTTTATTTACGTGACATAGACGTTCTAAGGAGGAACCTAGCGGTGAACTTAGGATTTCTAGGGTGATTCACTCGTAAAGCCCGGCAGCCACTAGTTTGTGAGATGTGAATGATCCAAGGAGGAACCTAGCGGTGAAATTAGGTTATTTGCATAACTGAGACATTATAGGGAGGAACCTAGCGGTGAACCTAGGTGTCGGACCTATAGAAGTCAGACTTGGGACTGAAATCACGAGAGTTAGAAGCCGTCCCTCGAGGAGCAACGAGTTGTCACTGAACGCAAAGGGTCCAATCTGGGATCGACTACCACGAGAGTAGGGGTCGGGTCAATTGGGCACGGCTTTTGTAACCCGAGAGGGAGCTTAAGCTATCAGAGGATAAACTCGCCTTCAAGGCAATTTCGGTAATCAACAAAGGTAAATCCGTTAGCAACATAAACAGCCTCAAAGGTAACCCAAATCCCTAGGAATCCGTTTTAGATAAAAACCCCAAAAACAATTGTTTTCTGTTTTAATTGTTCTCTGCTCATCTATCTTTCAATTCAAAAACCAATTTCAAAACCCTCTCTAAAAAGTCCAGAACTTAATCGATTAGAAAACCGATTGCGATTCGGGAACACAGTCTCTGTGGGTTCGATATCTTTTATTACTTGACGGCAGTCCGGTACACTTGCCGGATACGCACGAGCGTCGTCGCACGTCGACTGACGCGACTATCAAGTTTTTGACGGGACAGCCCATTTAGCCCGATAAAAATGACGGGATGGGATACTAAACCAGAACCCAGTTGATTTATGGCCCGACCCGAAAATTTGTTGGCCCATCAATGCCTAGCCCGAAACGGGCCGGGCCAGCCCGCTGGCTCGAATGCCTTGAGCCTTTTTTACAAAACCAATTAAATAACAAAACCCTAAACTAAAGTTAGAAAGCAAGTGCCAAGCAGTAGCCGCTTCCCAGTTCCCACGCCGTTGAGTGTTGACCCGTCATCTTCAGAAAAAAAAAATCTATGCCTGAATGTGAATGTGATTGCAGACAAGTTTGGTACGAGCGAGTCCTGTGCGCCACATAAATGATGTATTCATCAATAACATCTTCTGTGCGAAAAGATGCTTCTCTCATCTGCTTCACCCAAGCTTTTATTCCCTCCTTAGTGTCACTTTCATCTGCCGCCCTTATATCTGCATCTTTGAGGAAGGCTTGAATGCTCTCTAGTTCATCTTTTATGCCTTCAAATTCTTTGTGGGCATCTTTCAACTATCTTGCTTCTTCGTTTAGGTATTCTTAAACTTCCTTCAAAGCAAACAATACTGCAGTTTCTGCCATTTCTCTTTGTATCCTTATTTCATTTCATCTCCTCTTACTGGCTTGTGATTCTATTCTCTGTATATTTACAACTTGGGTTTTAGCATAAACACCTTATGGAGTTGGAACATGATATCCTTGGTTGTGGTTGGTGGGGTTGTAGATGATAAATCCAAAAGGAAGTCTTATCCATTCAACATTATTGAAAATAAAACGATTTTTTTTTCATAGCAATTATCAGGTACTTGTCTTTTGAATAGAAGTTTGTGGATCTTGTCTTCCGAAGTTTATGGTCTGAGTCTGTTGCTTATCATTCTATCTGTTTATGTATTTTGCAGTCCACACTCTGTTTATGATCTTGACTTTTTATGCTAAATACTTTGATGATTTGTCTTAGCTTTTCCTTCTTATGTATCATTCTTCTTTTTTACTATGATCAATTTAGTATCCGAATACTATTTTAAATCTTTTTTTTCCTGAATAATACAGATTTTGAATATGAGTAATCATATGCCTAATGCTGGAGGGGATTGCAAAATTATTGAGGTAGATGATTCAAAACCTGCCAAAGGGGATGATAAGGTTGAACCTAGACAGAAAAAGGCTAAAACAAATAGCTCAAATGCTTGGAAGCACTTTGAGAAACTTCCTTTGACTGAAGACGGAAAAGAAACGTGTAAATGCAAAGGTCGTGGGAAGGTATACAGTTGTCCATCTAGCGGAGGTACATCTCACTTAAATCGTCATATTGCTAATTGTGTAAAGATTCCTAAATTTGATAATGTGGGGACTATGATGCTTGACTATACTACCAAAATGAGGTCTAGAAAACTTGATGATAATGTTGTTCGTGATTTGATGGCACAAATGATTATATTGCATGATCTTCCATTTCAATGTGTTGAGTGGCATGGATTTAGAATGTTATGTCAATATATTTCTTTTGGTGAGGCTACTAATATTTCTAGAACTTCTATTACTGGGGATGTGATGAAGATTTACATGCATGAAAAAGAAAGATTGAAAAATCAATTGGCTAGACATAATGGGAGAGTTTGTTTGACCTCTGACTGTTGGACTTCTTGCATTACTCGTGGCTATATCACTCTAACTGCTCACTTTATTGATGAGAATTGGAAGTTAAACAGTAAGTTGTTAAACTTTTGTCATTTGGAACCCCCACATACCGATCATGAGCTATCAAGGAAGGTGCTTGAGTTTTTGAAAGAATGGGGAATTGAGAAAAAAGTTTTTTCAATTACTTTAGACAATGCTTCCTCTAATGGTCTCATGCAAAAGTTCTTGAAAAGTCAACTTTGTTTGTCAAATAATTTGTTGTGCAATGGAGACTTTTTTCATATTAGATGCTGTGCACATATCCTAAATATCATTGTTCAAGAAGGATTGAAGGTAGCAAGTGCCGCATTGCACAATATTAGAGAAAGTATAAAGTATGTGAGGGGTTCAGAATCAAGAATGAAACTATTTGATCAATGTGTTGAAGGGATTGGTGGCATTGATACTAATGTTGGCTTGTGCTTAGATGTGTCCACTAGATGGAACTCTACTTATTTAATGCTTGGGAGTGCAATTAAGTATAGTCGTGCTTTTGAAAGCTTGGGTAATCAAGATGAGCATTGTAAGCATTGTCCAACAAATGAAGATTGGGAAAGAGGAAAGAAGATTTATGAATTTTTAGAGCCTTTTTATGAAATCACCAAAATGTTTTCCGGTTCTAAATATCCTACATCCAATTTGTATTTCATGCAAATATGGAAGATTGAGGTTCTATTGAAAAATAGTAGATCAAGTCAAGATTATGTGATTAGTGATATGGCTTTAAGAATGATGGAAAAGTTTGATAAGTATTGGAATGAGTGCAGCACAATTCTTGCTTTAGGATGTGTTCTTGATCCTAGGTTGAAGTTGCAAATGCTTAAATATGCTTACTCTAAACTTTATTCCAACAAGCTCTTGGTTGATGAGAAGTTAAGTGTTGTGAAGAATGCTTTGTATGAACTTTTTAATCATTATGCCAACAATTTGGAAGTTCATAATTCTATGATGGATGCAAGTACTTCCACTCAAACTTGTCAAGAAGGGACAAGTATTTCAACATTGCCAGCAGACTATGATGTAAGTTATTGTACTTCAACAAACTTATTCATCTTTCATCTATTGTACTTGTTTTAATCTTTTAGTAATTATTTGATAGGAATTTGAAGCAGAAGAGAGTAAAGAAACTTTGTTGAATGGAAAATCTGAACTTGACCTCTACTTGGAAGAATCAAAACTTGTGGGTCACAAGGATTTAGATGTTTTGGATTATTGGAGGGATAATATCCGTAGATTTCCTGATTTAGGAAGGATGGCTAGTGATATATTGAGTATTCCAATTACCACAGTGGCATCTGTAACACCCTAGTTTTTACATATATGGTTAATTATTTTATTTGGATGTTTATGTTCATTTAGTTATGTGGTTTAGTTTGAGTAATTAAATTACTTTCTTCAAATTATTTTATTGGGTGCGTTAGCACTGACTTATTTCAGTGAATGTACGCTTACTAGACAATAATTTACGTTATCGTCACTATTATACTGGTACAGAAAAATATTTTAAATAATATGATTAAGATAAAATCATTTTCATATATTTATTCTATTTAATTTTAGAGTTAAAAATATTTTGGTTTGACATTAATCGGAGATTAAATTTTGGATTGAGTATTTTCTTAGTTGATCAGTTCAACTATTAATCTTTACTCTAATTTGAATTTCGAAATCATATCTTTATCAATCTTTATTTTTAGATTCCAAAAAGTAAAAACATGTTTATTTTAGGCCTAATATTTATCACTCATTTTGTACCTATTACTAAAGAATTAGTTTAAAAACTTAACTTTCTCATTTTCTCTCTCTCTCTCTCGACGCCCTCTCCCTCATTTTCTTTTTTCTTTCTCTGCTTCTTCTCCCTCCTGACTCCATCTTCTTCTTTCTTCTCCCCAACTTCATCTTCTACCTCCTTCCTTCCTTCTCAGTCGCGCGACCACCGCCCTGAGGCCGCCGTTCGGTCACCGCACGGCGAGAGCAGATGACCCGCGACTTGCCACCGCCCTCCTAGCACGCACAGCTGCGGTTGCGACGTCCTCCGCCACGGTAAGGTGGTTTGACTTCCATTCCTGGTGGTTTCTCACCTCTCTTTGTTAGTTTAAGTTCCTTCCTTCATCTCCTAGACTTACCTTCACGTTTTGAGTACATGGGTGTTACAGGAACACTGTCACCACTGCTGGACGCCGTGCCGTCGTCGTCCGCCTCCGCGAGGAGCCCCACAACACCACCCCAACTTCTTCTTCTTCCACCTTGGGTGAGTCAAAACCCTCTCTTGTGTCTCAGATTCAAAACCCCCAAATTGATTTTTGAAACCCTAACCCTAACCCTAACCCTAACCCTAACCCTAACCCTAACCCTTTGATTTCAGATTTTAATCTTAAAATTAAACCTTGTTTTATGAAATTGGGACTGTGAATTAGTGTTTCCCTAAACCAATTTCATTATTCTTTAGTTAAAATGAGTTTTCCCCAAATTGTATATAGGAGCCCTAAACCCCAATTTGATTTTATTTGAATTTGGTTATGTTTTTGTGAAATTAATTATGATTTAGTGCAATTAGGACTCTTAATTGATAATTCCCAAGTTCTCTTTCATCATCCTTTAATCAAAACAAAGTTTCCTTAAAGGGTATTGTGAAGCGTAAGCTCCAAACATGATTTTCTTTGAAAATAACCTTGTTTGGTAATAAGATTAAGTGTTTAGATCAAATTAGAATGTGTAATTGATTTCTTGATTTCTGGTTGTTGCGTATTGTTGGTTTCTCTCTCTGAGACGTTTGACACGGCTATGCTTGCTTGATGGAGTAGATATGAACTAACGTGAGCATTAAGACGAGGATCCTTTACTTGTCTTCGAAGGTAAGGGGAGATTACCTGAGGGATTTTTCTCAATAACCATTTGCTTGTAGTGTAGTCTGTATAATTTATGTGGTTGTGGTTATCTGTTTATGTGGTTTATGTTGTGTTGTTTATCTAAGTATCGATGTTTGATCTGCTTTTAAATTATTTGATTATCTGCAGTTGTATATTAGATTGCTATGATGCATGATCTGCCTGGTGATATAATTCTGATAATTGTTGTTGAATGTTGTTTGTGAGTGTTGTTTGAGAAGCCTGACAGTGGTCAGTGTACAACCGATTAATCAGATAAAAGCTTTAATAAGTTGGGAAAAGATTATATTCAATGTTTTATGAGAAATGTTGGAGGATAATAGTGGTGGAAAATATTATCTTGGAAAAATAATGAGTTTTGAGAAATATTATTATTTTGATGATTTATTAGTGTAAAAGTAATTTATGAGTCACAATGAGAGCGAAACCGTGAAAATGTTTCTGTACTGCTAATTTTTATGTAAGAAAGTTTGCAATATTATACAAAGTTATTTTATGAAATTAATTGTTGAAATGAAGTTAATGATGATTTTAGAAAATTGTTTAAGTGGAAAAAGCTAAGTTTTGGTTTAAAACGCTTTAAAAGTGATAATTGATGGCAGATTTGGAAAAGTGTAGAAGGCAAGTGTTTTGAAACGGTAATACACATTTTAAGTAAGTTTAAAACCTCAAGTGACTCACCTTTGTGAAAACTAAGCTTTAGTATTTAAAGATTTTATTGAAGAATTTCCAATTTGGAAAAGAATTTCTGAAAATCAAAAGTTAATTCAACAGTGTTAAAAGTGGTGTGGAACTTAGTAACCGAGACGTCGGGGTACTAAGGTTCTGTGTTGTGATGGACATGAGGTCCTTTGGACTTTGAGGTCCTGTACCGTAGACGTGATGTATACCGTATTGAAACATTGAAGATGTTTCTAGTACCACGGACCTAAGACTGGTGCATCGGTCGAGAGGTGTCGTGATTGAGCACTCGGACTGTGAGGTCCTGTGTTGTAATAAAAGTTTTAACAGTGTTTTAAAACTATGTGAGTTGTAAGCCATTTTGAGCTTCGACAAAGAAAGATTGAACACAAAGAAAAGAACGAAACAAAAGTATTTTTGCATGCATTTGGCAGACGTGCCTGCGGTTCGAATGCAATAATTACCAGCGGCGAAAGGTAATTCTGACTGCATTTTTCTCATGTGCCTAGTGAGGACATTTGAGACCCCATCTTACTTGCTATTGGTTCCCTGAGTGTGGACATTAGCAATGTGTTTGGCTGCGTGCCTGGCCTTGTGTGGATGGGAAGAGGCAGTGTGCCTATTTAGCCACACTGTGTGCCTAGTGGCAGTGTGCCAAGTTAGCCAGAGTGGCTATGGAGCCTGATCAACTCATTATATGTTGGGATATCTCATGAGATTAGGACGAAAATTAGATGATGAATATGAAGTGTCATGCATAATTTTTAAACGATGATGTTTGGGGTGTTGAACCCATTGATAAACTATTAGCTTATAAATGCTTGTGTGATAAATGTATATGTGTTATGTGGTGTCGCGCATTTAGTTATCGTGTTAAATCCATATATTGACGTCTCACCCTTACATATATTTTAGGTTTCTTCTGGTTCGCTATGGTACCTTGGGTACTGTAGTACCGATGGTGCAAAAGAGTCTTTCTAAGTCACTCAGAGACTTAGATCTAGTTGCTTGATGAAGTACTTGATTGTGGAATGATCACGTGAGTTTTCCTCAGGAATAACTTCTAGAATGACCAGCTTAGGGTTTGAGACTTAGATTATTTTTGATAAGTATGTATGAGTATGGCTCAGAGAGCCTTTATTTTAAAATGGAATTATGGAATGAAAATGTAATTATTTTAGCAGGTGTTCTTTTACCTGGGATGTCCGAATTACAGAGGAGACTTTGTCGAAATTTTCGTAAAAATACTAGCTTTTATTCAAGTATATTCTTTAAATGAAATAGGCTTGCCAGGCTATGATAGTAAGTCTGTGTGTTGATCAAGGCTTAGGTATGGAGTCGTGACAAAATTTTTATACCCAATTTCAGACACTTATGTACTTATACAAATTATTTTCCGAAAGCACCAACAAATTATCCTTTTAATTTTATTTTCGCACGTGTTACATAGTAATGCCCAAGGGGGTGTTACAGCATCTGAGTCCACTTTTAGCATTGGAGGTCGTATTTTGAGTAAGTATAGAAGCTTTTTACTTTCAAAAAATCTGGAAGCTCTCATTTGTGCTCGCAATTGGTTACTTGGGTTCTCACAAGATGGTAAGAATATTTTTTGAAGCTCTTGTATAGCTTTGTTTTGTACTTTAAGTTACTACTATTATATGTTATTGTTATGGCTAAATGTATATTTTAATGTGTAGGAGGATTGAGTTCTATTGATGGTGCGAATGAAAGGACAACCAAAGTCAATGATAAAAAAAATCCTTTGAATGCCATCGTTGAGGGGGAGGAGGAGGAAGAAGAATGATCTTGAATGAAGACGATAAGCTTCAATGTTTTTTGAGATGGGATCCTACTTATGTTATGCCTTTATGTCTTTTTTTTTTTGTGACGAGATCCTCATCCAAATTTTTTTGTGTTATTTTGTTTGGTACATGACATATCCTATACTTTTCGTGTTACGGTTAAACTTAAATATATGTTTTTTATAACGATGGATATTTATTATAACTATGGTACATGCATTTCCTATGTTAATTCATAAGTTATAACCATATGAATGGAATGGTAATGGAATTTGTTAGTTAATAAAATGAATTTTAAAAAACAATAAAAATAATTTTAAAAAAACATTGTCGGCCCATAGGCTAACCCGTTTGGCCCACAGCCCGCATAGGGCTGGGCTGGGCTAGGAAATTAGCAGCCCAGTTGATTTTTGGCCCAACCGGCCGAAAACGCCTTGGCGAACCAGTCGCCTGAATAAATTTGGGCCGACCGTTTTTGACGGCTCTACTTAAAACCTTATAACTTTTTAACTAAAACTTCAAATCACACCAAACCAATTTCTATAGAAATATTTTTCCAGTCCTCATAAAATTTTCAGGAATTATATATCTGCCCCATATTTTACAATATTTGCAAAAAGGTCATTGTTTACTAAAAAGCTTATATCTTTTTATGTATTAATCCAATTAATACCAAACCAATTTCTGTGGTTTTATCTCATCAAGGACTACAATATTATCATACAAGAATATGAATTTCAGAACAATCACTGAAATTCTCAAAAATTGCATATTAGTCCCTAAAGACTCATAAATTCATATATTTCAATATACATATCCAAATCAATCCAAACCAATTTCTATACTCTTATATACTCATTCAATCCCTATAAAAATTATTCATACAAATTAAATCAATTTGAAACCCCCTCAACCAGTCATGACCGAATGGCCTAAAATAAGTAGTTTAGACAATTTTCTCAAATAGTCATGCATCACATAATCATATTCAACATCAATAATAACTATACCACAAACACAAACATCAATCAATTCCTCCAAGAGGATCACACACATATAATGAAGTAAATTACACAACTTTCTCCGTTAAGATTTACAAGACCATATACACTAAATAAACCACCAACATATCTACCCTAAGGTAGGAAGATGGTAATCTCCCCCATACCTCTTGAAGACATACGATTATTTTCTTGGATCTTAGTCCCTCGTTTCCTTCCTCCACCCAAGAAATCACACAACTAACAAACACCTTGAAATCAAAGAACAAATACAAGTTAAAGGATGAAGAAAATCTTCTTGACCCATTTTAGAAGGGTTTCGACCAAGAATACATATATTAGGCTAGGAATTTCTTTTGCTATCAACCTCTTGGATCTAGAGTGTAGAGGTCCTAGAGAGTTCATAGAAATTATCATAACCTCAAAATCATTTTCCTATGTTTTTTCATGAATTTCTAAAGAAAATAGCATGAAATATGATATCGAGAAAAACTTAATGAAATCAACAATTTTCAAGAGGGAAACGGAAGAATAGATCATGGAGAAGGAGGTTATACCTCTAGAGGATGAAGAAATTACCAAGATCTTGGAGTTTCAATGAAAAAACTTGTGATGAACTTAGGGTTTTGTGTAGGATTTTGTGAGGAAATGAAGTGAAATGAAGAGTGGTATTGGAGGGGGGAAAGGCTGCACGAAATTGGCTAATAGAAGGTGGTCATGATCATAACTAATGAGGATTTACCTCTAGATAATGAAAGAAGTGAAAGAAGTTGAAGAAATTTGCAAGGTCATCAAGGGTGTTCTTTAGGTTTTTTGTGTAGGATTTGGTAAAAGACATGAAATGAAATGAATGGAGTGTTGGGGGAGGGGCTTCCGTGAACATGTGGGAGTGAGGAGGATATTTTGCTTTGTTTAATATTAAATGAAAACTATGGTTGAAGCTTACCAAAGCTTGGTTAGGTTAGAAGCAAAATATCTAGATATTTTTGGCTTATCATTTATGAGCATTGATGGGGGAGGTGAGTCACTACCATGACTCACCATGGTGACTCATTGTTCAATGAGTCATCATAGGTGACTCGTCGTTCTGTCTCCCGGTGTATCTCTGAACATCCGTATTCGGTTCCGTTGTTTACCCGATTAGGTTTTTGAGAGAAAGATGATGAAATGAAAGCAAAATGAAATGAGTTTGATTTAGTGGAGGGGATGCACGAAATTGGAGAGGAATTTGGGGTCTAAAAATATCCTGAGACACATTGGGAATTAGTTAGGAACTTAAGGGTATTATGGACTTTTCCACGTATAGATATTTTGTAAAATATCTAAAGGCATGATGACAAGTGGTGAGTCACTAGATGACTCACTAGGGTGAGTTGTCCAAGTTGAGTCATCACTCCTATCCTCTGACACACCTCTACAGATCCGTTTCCAGCTCCATCGATTTACCCGATTAGGGTTTTCGACCGTTTTTCGCTAAAATTTCACCTGATAAAATAAAATATTTTATTTTTGAGTAGAAACTCTTGAAATATATATTGTCCCCAACAAGTGGAAACATTTTGAAATTTTTCGTTTTCAGGACGAAATTAGGGTTTTCGGGTAGTACATAATTGCATTGTCCGTAAAAATGCAGATCTATTTCCGTCTAAGTTTTAAACCCAAAATTTCACCGTAACTTCCTTCGATATAGAAGATCTCAAATATGATTTTGTTTTCCTCAAAATCATTTTCTGGATCGCCGGTAAAAATATAGAATATAACTACCGGTTAAGATGCGAGAAAACGAGGTGTTACTGCCTTCAAGCATTTAAGATCTGTTAAAGACATTCCTTTAAGAATTGGCTTCAAGCAGAGCACCATTAAATGCAATAGAGTCGTTCTGGGCAGCCATTAATGCAATAGGAACGTTAGTTGTACTATAACAAGGAAGATTAGGGCTTTCTGCATCATGCAGTAGCCAAATCAGAGTTGTGTAGATTGTTTTTGTACTTTATAGAGCACATTTCCCTACACGAGAAGGGGGGGTTGAATTGTGTTTATCAGAAATTAAAAAAGGTTCAAAACTTTTCACACACAGAAGCTAGCTTCAGACAAGATTGATATTCACACTTTAATCCCTTTAGTTAGATAGCAGATAATATAATCAAAGCAACTAAAGAGTTTAAGAAAAGAGAGAAACACAATGATTTATCCTGGTTCATCCTTTAACACTAGGGCTACGTCCAGTCCTTGTCAGCACCAAGTTTTCTCCACTATAACTGATCAGGTTATAGACTTCAAGTGTTATTTGTACACCTAGCCTTTCCACGCTCCAAGACAATTATTCTTTGCTAACCTAGCCTCTTCAGGCTCACTCAGGTTTGTTTGAGAAAAGATTATAATAAATACAATTTGCAAGTATTTCACTAACACTCAGAAGAGTGAATTAAATTTAAGCTTAGAAAGATTGTGTAATGACTTCAAATGATTGAAGAATACAGATTGAAAGAATGAAGAATTGAATGCACAAAGTAACGACTTTTTGATGCTGTGAGTTCTCTATCTTCATCTTCAATGACTTATGTATTTATAGCCTTCAAGCATTTAAGATCCGTTAGAGACATTCCTTTAAGAATTGGCATCAAACAGAGCTCCGTTAAATGCAATAGAGTCGTTCTGGGCAGCCATTAATGCAATAGGAACGTTGGTTGAACTCTAACAAGGAAGATTAGGACTTTATTCATCGTGCAGTAGCCAAATCAGAGTTGTGCAGAATGCTTTTTGTGACACCCTCTACCCCGCATATTAATATAAAACATTTACTTGAAAGAGGTAATATAAAAACATGCATTTATTTAATTGAAATAAAATCATGGTAAACAGGTACCACATTATAACATCTCAACAATGCGGAAAACATAATAAGTTTTAAAAGGTAAAACATATCCCAACCCCGAAGTCACATACATAGCTGGTATAACCATTCCAGAATAAATCCTCATAATACAACTGAACTAAACAGCTATAACTACTGACACAACTAAACAAACTAAGCATCCTAACTAGAGTCGCGGCTCCTTAGAGTCACTCCTCCATTGGTTGCTCACCGTCCTCTGCATAAAAGATACAAACCAACAATAGGAAAAGAGAAACGGGGAGTAAGAAATCATGTAAACACAACAGCATGGAAGTAGTTAAGCAAGATGAACATACATCATAACAGGGCACGACAATATACAACATAACATCAATATAATATAATCATATCAACATATCATCTCAACCAACATATGCTATGCGGTGCAACACTACTCTGCTACTCCGTTATGCATGTGGATCCAAACTATCTCAGGAAGGTAACTTCAGAGTTACATATCCACATTGGCCAAAAAGTACCAACGCCAGCAGTCCACCAAACTATGAGTGAACTCCTTGGATAGTCGCTCACCATAACGAGGGTACGCCACCGTGGGGGCGCATGGTTCACCAAACCTTGGGTGAACCACCCGAGACTTGGTCAGATTGTCGAACTCTAAGACGACCTCCCCTATGTTGAACTTCCCCCACTAACAACTTCAACGTATGAATGTATGAGCACAACAACAAACAAGGCAACCACCTCCTTTGCTTGGGCCAATAAGCACCCAAGACTTATCACCAACATCAACACCTTGACCTTTCTGGGTCAAGTCCCCCTTAGCCAAAAAGCACTAAGGTTCAACTTATCAATACCTCGACCAAAAAGCATTGAGGCCACTTTGGCCAAAAAGCACTAAAGCCTATAAACGTGCGGTAACCCACTGGGCACTGGCTTAACCAACTTGTTATCCTTGTTTATCTTAGCTAATCTTTTAATTAAGCTATCTAACTCTTCTTCGGTCGATGGGCGTGTTATTACATTATTGGAGACATTTGGGGTAAAACACCCCTTAATTCCTTTAATCGCATATTCTGACCAGTAAGGGGAGCACGAGCGTGCTCACCCCAGCACGGTCGTGCTGCCACTTAAGTGGAGCACGGTCGTGCTCATTGTCCTGCACTGTCGTGCTCAATGCCCAACCATCTTCCAGAATTCAACTGGGAGCACGAGCATGCTCCCTATTCAACACGGTCGTGCTTCTGGGCCAACCATACTGTTCTGGGCAAATTCAACTTGTGTTCTTGGAGACAAAAACTCCCTAACACTCTCAAATCAGATCCTAGGGTCCTTAACTAATCCAGTTGGCATCAATCCTCACCTCTCACTAGCAGTTCATGTCTTATTAAACATTGGGAAATTAATCCCTTAACCATTACATTAATTAAGAGTCCTAAATTAGCCAGTTAGGGTCTTATTAACATGTTCATCATCAATACTCAGTCAATCAACATTCAACCAACAGATGTATAACAACAACACATAGCAATTCTCATATCATGTCCAGATTCAACCAATTATACATCATTAGGCATATAACATAACAATCATGAGACAATAGGCATACATAACAGACATACTGATGAGCCTCTGGTTGACTGGTTTTATAACTAGTAAAGACCATAGCTTTGTGCTTATTTTATATCATTTTTACCCAAATTAGACTTTATCGTGCTTAAGCAGTATTTTGAGTCTATAAAGTATTTTTAGGTTAATTTAGTTGTTTTAGAGTTAAATAAATCACTTATGTTATTTTCTTATTTTCAGGTTAATAAAAAGGAAATAATTCCGGTTCGCCCCGCGAAGGATCTCTCGCGTCGCGAGTCACCCAGCCCTGAAAAGTCAGAGACGATCACGATTTACCCGTGTTGAAGATCACGGCTGTGGCAGTTTTGAAGTTGAAGCGTTCGCCTCACGAGCATCCATTCGCCTCGCGAGCCCTTGAAGTCAGAACATAATTGCTGTCAATGGAACCTGAACTGGTCATGAAGATTGGGCCATAACTTGGGCTGTAGATGTCGGTTTGAACTGAAACCGGTGGCAAATGAAAGATCAAACAAAGAGCTTTAACTCTCATGAAGACCATTATTCCAAACAGAGACGTTTTGAGGGGCTCCAATCCATGTGAAGTCAGAGACGTTTCAGCTGCCCTATGAGTTGAATGTGGACATAACTCCCTCATCTTAACTCATAATTAAGCAAATTAAGTGGCTTTGGAAAGCTAAGAGGCAGAGGTTGAAGTTAATTAAAGGAGTATTCAGATATTGAGAGGTCTTGAGAGAATTTGTATAAATAGGAGTCATAGTTAGGCAGAGGAGGAGTCAGTAGGAGTAGTGGTAGTTTCAATAGTTTATTTTCCTTTTCTTTTCTTTTCTGCTTATGTCTGTAATGGAGAATTAGTCTCCTAGATTAATCTACTGTGATTGGTTTCTGTTAAGACTTGAGGTTTCTGTAATCCTGTTTCATTTGCTTTTCTCTTTTCAATGCCATGCTTTATATTTCTGTTTGCTTAATTCAGGAGTATATTGTGTTGTGTTGGTTTATCTCGGTGATATCATGTTCCTATAATCAATCGCGTTTACTTAATTCGCGTGTGTTCGTTTCGTGTTCGCTTAGTTCACGAAGGGCTTAACCCCATTTGCTTAATTCGGGAATAGGGACATATATTTGTAGTAGTGGTTTCGCTTGTAAATTGTTGCTACAACCGGGAGGGGATTAGAATCTGCTTAGGGTTGCATGAACCGATGATAGTTGGGAAACCGAGAACAGTAGGTTAATCGCTTAGCTTATTTGGTAACTGCTCTATTTTCTTTCTTTGTTCTGTTTTGTTTTCTTTATTTTAGTTTCAATCCAAAACCCCCCATTTCTAACTTTTTCTGTTAATAATAACAACAACTAAAGAGTCCTTGAGAGACGATCCGAGTTGTCGCTCTATACTACATTATTTTGTAAACGCTCGTTCTTTTTGGCGCGTGGCGACAGCGCGGTCAAAAATTGGCGCCGTTGCCGGGGACTCTTGTTTGTTATTATTAGCAAAAAGTTACATCAAAAAAAAAAAAAACCTTTTGCATTCCTGAATTAGTTCTGTCTGCTTTGTCTGGATGTTTGATTGCCATGGATAATTACATGTATGGATATTTGCCTAATGTTTATTATGAACCACCGCCTTGCATGTATTATCCTAATTTTAGTGAGCCACCACCATACTATCCTAGCCAAGTGACCACCTCTGCACCTTCCGAACCTTCACAGAGCACCTTGGATGAGATTGCTTCAATGCTACAACAAATGGAAGAGAACAATCAACGGATGGCATACAATCTTGAATTTCAACAGAGGATGGAGGCAATGGAGGCAAGTAATCGTGAAGCCCAACAGAGGGACCAAGCTGAATCTCAAAAGTTGTGGGCTCTAATTGATCAAGTTACCGCCAACTCTTACGCAATGCTAACTCCTGACCCCTTGAGGAACATAAGGATTCACAGGATGGTTATTCCTGAAAATACTTTTGATAATAATTCGATGATAATGTTTACATTGATGATGGTTTATGTGTTGAATCCCCGATCCTAATGCTTGTTATTGTGACGGAACCGCTTTGTGTGTTGAATGTTTTACAGGTTTATACTTTTCGGGAAAAATAGAAAATGCGGATCGTTTTGCGGGTTTGTTACATTCAGAAACTTAGATCGGGAGGATCAAGAGGACGTCTGCTCCCCGTGCCTGAAGATAAAGAAGAACCTTTGGGAGTAGATGATTCAAGTAAAACAATTGAATGTGTTGAGAGTAATGGGGTGGATGAATTGATTGAAGAATTCCCAGACATTCTAACTTTTTCTGATTCATTTTCTTGTAATATATGTACTAACTCTAACCTTTGTGTGGTGTGTGCTGAAATTTCTGCGTGTATAGCAGGTGAAAATTTTGTTAGTGCAGTGGATGAAGACATTGCAGAAGTTGAAGCAACACCAGTAACATTCTCTAACTGTTTACCACTTCCCCCTGAGGAACCAGCTCTGGATTTTGCACCCTTGGATTTGACACCCTGGCCAGTCCAAGAGGTTGGGCCCCGATTCTATTGGGAGGATTTTATGGACAAAGTTGAAAGAGAGGTCAACTGTGACCTGAAGGGGAGTGAGAAGTCCGCCGCACTCGGCGAGGTTATCATAGTTATCAAGCGCTCACCTCCGCATCAAAGCTGCAAGTTAGGGAGGCTTGGAATGAACTTCAGTCCTTTGGCCACCACGTGGGCCTTATGTTACAAGCAATGGGATCCTGGTGGAACCGCCCTTCAATGAGTTTTCTTAACCCTTTCTCCTTTTTAATTTTCTTTTCCTTATTTTATTTCTGTTTTATTGTCAATAATGCTCCTGAATAATTTGAGAAGCTCAGGAGTTCTGTTTGTGTCTTGGTGTTGGCAAGTTTATTGGATTTTATTGATTTTGCATAGACTGATTGCATGATAGTGTTGACTGTTTTCCCCCTAGGATATGAAATTTTTTTGAAAAATGATCCCCATCTGATTGAAAACTGAACTTTGGGATTTTGTTATGATGGCATGATTTATGATAAGTTTGGGGTGATAGGAAGCACACACTAGGGATAGAATCTCTTTCAAATAATTTGCAAAAATGTCCAGGTGAGGTTTTGAGCCTCCAACATGTTTTAAACTGTGTGAAAATCACTTTTTAAGTTGCACTTCCCTGGATTTGATTGAATCTCTTTTTGGTTTGCATGATTATATGTGTGTAGCAAATGATTTAGGCAGTTTTTTTTGTAAATAGCTACTTGGCCTAAAATAACAATTCCTAATGCATGTTCCCTAGTTAGCCCATTGAGCCTTTAGCCTATTAATTCTTGATAACCTAATGTTATAAGCCCAAAAATCTGGAAAACCATGTTAACCCGATCTTAGGATTAGGAGAGCATGTAATCTTAGAATGGGTGCAAGAAACTAAAGTTTGGGGTGGCTGCAAGGTGTAACATGTTGTTTGGGATTGAGAAAAAAATTTATGTAAAAAAAAATGATGAAAAAAATTTGTGAAAAAAAAAAGAGAAAATAAAAGAAAAGAAAAACAGAAAAAAAAAAAATAAAAGTGCAAAAATGCCAAAAAGAAATAAAAAGGTTGTAGTCACCCAAAGCAAAAATGAAAAATGAGAAAAGGAACTTGAGTGGAATTTCAAAGTATAAAACTGTTTCATGCTCTCTTAGTTCCTAAGGTCTTCAGCCTAGTTCCTTTTGTATATCCTTCCCTTAGCCAGGCCCCATTACAACCCATAAAAGACCTTTTGATGTTGCTTGCATGTTTTCTGTGGGAATCATTTTGAGATGAAAATCAAATTTATGGGAAGTGCTCTTAAAAGTGAAATTGAGTGAATTGTTGATAGCCTGACACAAACTGAGCGAATGAGTGAACACAAATTTCCCTTGTGAGGAAGGCAGTTGTTTGAATTTGGTGATCTCCCTCTTGTGTGTAACTTAGATCCCCTGCTTTGATTAATGATTATTTGAATGATGAAATTCTCAACTGTTTAGAATAAATGCATGTGGGGATTACTTTGCTTTAAGGGGGGAACATTGAAGGAAAAATTGTTTTGATAAATTACTTGAAATCTATGTAAAGTTGATAGAATCCTTAAGCTTGCCATGTTTTGCCAGGTCTTGAGTCTTTTTAAGTTTTTGAGTTTTAGTTTGCTTGGGGACAAGCAAAGTTTAAGTTTGGGGTATTTTGATGAGCCTCTGGTTGACTGGTTTTATAACTAGTAAAGACCATAGCTTTGTGCTTATTTTATATCATTTTTACCCAAATTAGACTTTATCGTGCTTAAGCAGTATTTTGAGTCTATAAAGTATTTTTAGGTTAATTTAGTTGTTTTAGAGTTAAATAAATCACTTATGTTATTTTCTTATTTTCAGGTTAATAAAAAGGAAATAATTCCGGTTCGCCCCGCGAAGGATCTCTCGCGTCGCGAGTCACCCAGCCCTGAAAAGTCAGAGACGATCACGATTTACCCGTGTTGAAGATCACGGCTGTGGCAGTTTTGAAGTTGAAGCGTTCGCCTCACGAGCATCCATTCGCCTCGCGAGCCCTTGAAGTCAGAACATAATTGCTGTCAATGGAACCTGAACTGGTCATGAAGATTGGGCCATAACTTGGGCTGTAGATGTCGGTTTGAACTGAAACCGGTGGCAAATGAAAGATCAAACAAAGAGCTTTAACTCTCATGAAGACCATTATTCCAAACAGAGACGTTTTGAGGGGCTCCAATCCATGTGAAGTCAGAGACGTTTCAGCTGCCCTATGAGTTGAATGTGGACATAACTCCCTCATCTTAACTCATAATTAAGCAAATTAAGTGGCTTTGGAAAGCTAAGAGGCAGAGGTTGAAGTTAATTAAAGGAGTATTCAGATATTGAGAGGTCTTGAGAGAATTTGTATAAATAGGAGTCATAGTTAGGCAGAGGAGGAGTCAGTAGGAGTAGTGGTAGTTTCAATAGTTTATTTTCCTTTTCTTTTCTTTTCTGCTTATGTCTGTAATGGAGAATTAGTCTCCTAGATTAATCTACTGTGATTGGTTTCTGTTAAGACTTGAGGTTTCGTAATCCTGTTTCATTTGCTTTTCTCTTTTCAATGCCATGCTTTATATTTCTGTTTGCTTAATTGGGAGTATATTGTGTTGTGTTGGTTTATCTCGGTGATATCATGTTCCTATAATTAATCGCGTTTACTTAATTCGCGTGTGTTCGTTTCGTGTTCGCTTAGTTCACGAAGGGCTTAACCCCATTTGCTTAATTCGGGAATAGGGACATATATTTGTAGTAGTGGTTTCGCTTGTAAATTGTTGCTACAACCGGGAGGGGATTAGAATCTGCTTAGGGTTGCATGAACCGATGATAGTTGGGAAACCGAGAACAGTAGGTTAATCGCTTAGCTTATTTGGTAACTGCTCTATTTTCTTTCTTTGTTCTGTTTTGTTTTCTTTATTTTAGTTTCAATCCAAAACCCCCCATTTCTAACTTTTTCTGTTAATAATAACAACAACTAAAGAGTCCTTGAGAGACGATCCGAGTTGTCGCTCTATACTACATTATTTTGTAAACGCTCGTTCTTTTTGGCGCGTGGCGACAGCGCGGTCACATACCATTAACCAACTTAACATGTATAGTAATTAATTCATACAACCAAATAGATCATGGCATCAACAACAGTTTAAACATATTCAAAGGTAACATTTAACGTCCATAACAGTTAGCAAACAATGGGGTCATGGGAACCCCTCATCTTACTCTACCCCCTTGCCTAATGAATACACTATCCTTCTCCCCATACCTGGTATGAAGAATCCGATAGTGGCAACTCAACTGACAAACCAACGCGCCCCTCTAATGGCTCAATTAGCTTTCCAAGCCTTGGTCAAACCATTAGTTCCCAATTCTTAATAAAAGAAAGGAAACCAAAAGAGGGAAGAACTATTACCTTACTATGATTGGCATTGACTAACTAGACGTTCCCACAAGTCTCCACAGCTCCAACAATGTAATGGGTTTAGAAAAAATAAGGAGAAAATTAGGTTAAGTCGCACTAGGGTTGATGCTGTTGCCAAAATAGGGTTTACAACTAAAACCCTCGGTTATTGTTCTGTATTTAAAGGCACAGACATGAGCACGGTCGTGCTCCTCCTTGAGCACGGGCATGCTCAACTTAGCGTATACAAGGCACGGTCTGCCATTGAGCACGGGCGTGCTCACTGTTGAGCACGGGCATGCTCAGCTTAGCGTCAGCGAGATGCGCTAGCCCAACGAGCACGGTCGTGCTCTCTATTAAGCACGTTCATGCTTGTGACTCAGACAGCCACAAGACATAAGCCTAAGAAAGGGATCACCCACTAAAAACCCCACTTATCCCACCCTAAACCTTCCTAACAAACAAGGCATACACAAAAGCACTTAACGAAAAACGGGGTGTTACACTTTTGTACTTTGCAGAGTAAATTTCCCTTTTCGTGTAATAACCAGGGGTACTAGGGAATAAAGCATGTTGGAAACATTCTTTAACTTGACTTCGTTTCTGATTTCCTAGTTTGTTTGTGAGAATTACCTTCTAACTTTCTTGATAAGCGTGAGAAAGAAAGCTTCAGAGTCTTCTGCATGAAGGGGCAACTCTCAAAAAGTCTGTGTACTTGTGTTCCTTATCGAAGGACCATAGACGGGTGTGAGAGCTTCGCATAGACAAGTTGAATCTTCAATACAGACAGTCAACTATTTAGTCAGTCGACAAGTTGACTTTCACTCTTACAGACAGGTGGTCTTCTTATGTGGGCAGACAATTGAAATGAATTCTTTCTTAAGGGATCTGCACACTAGATAGACAGGTTATTAACCAATATGAAGGTTAATTAAATCATTTGCAAATGTTTAGTTTTCATGAAAACTTAGGGCAAATGCACATCAGACATTTTAGAGACACAACAATTTTAACTACCATGCTTACCATCATTGAGCAGCCTGCAGCCCCACTTAATTACACTATGTTTGGGAGGATGGAGTGGGCTGGTTAGTAATGTAGTGGAGTGGACAAAATCCATTAACCCATTGTTTGTGAGTTCTTTATTAATGGAGTGTGATGGTTGGTTGGGGATAGTAACCCAAACCACTCCACTCCATCCAAAACTCCTTATTTTCATACCCTCCAAATTGGGGGTTTGGAATCTTCCTCCAAACTTCCTAATAATGGAATGGTGTACTATTACCCCTCCACTCTAAATCACTCCATTACTAACAATTCCACTTCATATCCTTCAAAACTCCCAAACATACCGTTAAAATCAGCATAAACAAGTTTAGGAAGGTCCAATAGGGGTTTAGTGTCACATTCATTCTCCTTTGTTCGAAGAGAGACTTTGTTAGAAGAGTTTGTCAGGACCTAATTTAGGCATCTCTGACCGGCCAGAATGAGACTCCACCGTCTCATTCCCAAGACCCTTCAAGCACGTGTAAGTTACATCATAACAAGATATATTAGATATCATAAGTAACCATCAGAGTAAAAGATTATACCAAACGTAAGCCAAAGGTGGCCCTGAGTCAACGTTAAGATTTTAAAACAAAACCAAAATGGGTTTACAACCAAAACGAAGTTCAAAACCCCAAACAACGGAGAAATCTCGTATGACAATAAGCTATAATAAAAAAAATGACTTAAACTGCAGCAACTACCCACACTACACAAGTGCATGGGCTCCCTGAGATGGCTCCACTCGCAGAGTACCTGAAGCTAAAACCAAAAAGGGTGGGAGTGAGTCCCAGAACTCGGTGAGGGATAAACAAAACATAATAGCAAATGGTGAAATATATAAGCATATATATATATATATATATATATATATATATATATATATATATATATGTCATTCAGTACTTTACATTTTACATAACCTTACATAGCAACTCTTCACTTGTTATGAAGTCAATTTTCCATGGAGCAAGATGCTTGTGTATCCCCTTGGAGTTGTTCACTATAGTCTCCCACTCCGATGGTCGCATTTATATCACGGTCGAGTCCGCTAACCGACAAGTGACCTCGATCACTACACAACCACCCTCAGAACTCCGGGGTTTTTCACTAAAGGACCCACACTCCGATGGTCACATTAATATACCGGTCGAATCCACTGACCGGTCTGATACACCAAGTCTTGTCCAATGTTCAAGTATCATACCAAAACACCAAAAACCATATATCATGACTTATCATAGCATAGGTTCACTGTGTATCGTGTCATAACTTGAATGACCACCTCAGTGGTATTCAATAAAGTCCATAAGATTCTCAATCATAAATACAAGCAGGCCACATTATAGTCATTCTATTCTTAAATAGTATCACCTTACCAATCCTTTCTAACACTTACTTTGTATGCAAATACATAAAGAAGTCAACACCCTTACCTTAGCACTTTTCAATAATTTCATAGCAAACATTATTCATCACAATAACATTCTCGTCACCTTCAATGCTCAACCTCAAGTCACAAATATGCAACAAACTCATAATTCAATAAACACAGGAGTCAAAAAGTCCTTGCCCATAGACCATCATGAACATAGAATGCAACAATAATTCAAATATTCCTTTATTTCCTTTTCACTTAATTACTTTATCAATAATTCTCTTGTACATTAACCGTCTTGACCAACGTTCCCTATCATATCTAACATAATTACTAAGTAAATGATACCCTCTTCTTTTCATATGAACCAACTCAATCATAAGAGTCATTCTTAGCTCCAACAAGAATATAAACATCTATTATTCGGCTTGGAAACACTTGTATCATATGATATAATATTCTTACTTCTCCATATGTGTAGTTCATCATCATATAATTACACTTAAGGCTTCCTATCTTTCTTCCTACTCTTTTCCATTTTATAGTCTTACAGCCTATAAACATAGCACATACTCATGTTCCTCTCCTTTCCACCGAATGTTGTACACAACCTAAAAATATATAAATCATTTACGAGATTCTATCACATTCTCACAATCATTAGTCATGCCCATGACAATATGACCACATCATATATAATTCTCTTAATTATATATACCTTAAATCTATTCGTAAAAACATCGACCAAGTGATTCCATTAGTGCAAGTTTAAATTTTAACAATTTAAAATTTATAACTATTTTTTGAATTTTTAAAATATTATAATGTATTGTTGAATTTAATAAATAATAAAACTAACAATAGCTTTATCTACAAATAAAATTAAATAAAGTGTTTTATTTAAAATACAATAATGAATTTTTATATTTAAAATTAAAATTTCTAATGTACGTATGCTAGTTTTATTTATTTATAAATTTAGGATACTAAAAATGTCTATGTACTAACATCTACAAATGAACTTCGTAAATTTATGAATGCCAAAAAAGCTTTGTAAATTTATTATAAATTTAAAGACTTATAATTAATTTCTGATTTTTAAAATTTTATAATTTATTGCTGAAATTAGTATACAATAAATATCTAGAAATTAAATATAAAATATAAATAAACATTATAATTTTAATGATAAGTTAAGATACCAAATATCTCTCCATTTAATATATTAAATTTCCTCTCTCCACATTAAAATCATTCTTAATTATTATATCTCTAAAATCAACTGATAGAATTTGGTGTAAAAGTAAATTTTGACACTTGGTGTCGTACATTTTCTTTTTTTATACTATTATGTGTTTGAGTACCCCTTATAATCTTATTAATACATTTTTTTTGCTTATTATATATATATATATATATATATTTATTTATTTATTTATTTATTTATATATATGGGATTGCTAATGTACTCCCACTTGTTTTTTAGAAGGACTATGTTAGCAATCTACATACTCTTCTAAACAATAAGTGAGAGTACATTAGCAATCCCATATGTATAAGCAAAGAAAATGTATTAATAAGAGTATAAGGGATACTCAAACCCATAATAGTACGAAAAATGAAAATGTATAAGCCTTTAAAGAGAAGAAAACAAAGAAATAGTACTTCTCTAGTTGTGCTAGAGTTTTTTTTGTTTTTTATTTTTTTTATTAAAGGCTATTGACATGCAAAGGTATCACTATAGGAAAAGGCATCCCAACTAGGTTGGCACCCCAAATCCTAACCATCATTTGCAGCATGCCAAAAAATGTATTCAAAATAAAAGATAAAAACAAACAAATCCATGGGGGGACATATAACCAAAACCCATGTAAAGTCAGCAAAACCTATAATTAGGCATGCCAAGACCATTCCTAAAGACATCATTCTTGATAAAATCAGGAGTAGTCCCACCAATTAAAACATTTACTAGAAACTCCATAATTAGCTAAACCATCCGCACAACTATTACCTTCCCTAAATGCATGAGACATTCTAAAGTTCAATCTTTTACAAAGAAGCCTCCAATTCTCCCATCTGTTGTGCAGTTTCAAAGGAACTTTTCTGTTGCAAGCAAAAAAGTCCACCACTGTTGTTGAGTTGAGTCACATTCCAACCATAATGAATGCCAACCTTTTTTATAAGCAAATTCAAAAACCATAATGGCTGCTACATACTCAGCAAAGAGGGTTGTTTTGATACCAAGGTAAGCAGCAAACCAACCTTGAACATTGCCTTTAGAGTCTCTAAAAATGCTCCCAGTAGCAGCACACCTTGGACTCCCTCTAGCAGATCCATCACTGTTGCACTTCAGCCAACCATTCAAAGGGGGAATCCAATCAACTTGTTTGATCAAATCAGCTTTTGGAGCACGACATTCCATAGAGAAGAACTTTATAACCTAGAATCCTCTATTGAATTGCTAGCAGTCCCTTTAGACAAAGAGCCAGCTAGCTGAGTGCTTGCCATGATGAGACTGATTGCATGCTTGGAGTGAATGGCTTTGTTTCTGAATTTAACACTGTTCCTGCAATGCCATATAGTGGAGATTGTGCTGATGATGGCAGCTAGAACTATATCTTTGCACTGTCTGCTGCTAAACCTGTCACAGATGCTAAACAAAGAGGCAATGGATGTGGTAGAAATCACACTGTTTAACACTGAACTAAGCCAGTTCGATAAAACACATGAAAATCTGCAAGTCAAGAAGATGTGATCTGAAGTTTCATCAAAAGCATAGCAAAGAGGACAAATTGAAACAGTTGTGCAGCATCTAGCTCTAAGATTCTCATCTGTTGGCATTTTCTTATTCAATAGCCTCCAAGCCAGAAAAGACTTTGAGGGAGGAATAAAGTTGTTCCAAATTAGCTTATTCCAATTAGTTACACTAGATGGTGGATTTAAGAAAAGGTAAGCTTCCTTGAGAGTCAAGGAACCTGTAACTGAAGAACTCACACCTTTTATCAGGGCCAACTGCTAAAGGAATGTGAATCTTTTTCATTTCATCTAATAAAATAGGAAACCTGTCATGAAGCACCCGAGGGAGGGACCAATTACCATTGACTATAAAGTCTTGAACACTGGCAGATAGGGAATCATTCATATCTGCAAGAATGCTGCACAAATCCACTATTGCATTTGAATTATCAAGCCATCTTCCCTTCCAAAAGTTAATGTCTGCACCATTGCCAACAATCCAGACTGAATGATGATCAATTAGCTCAAAACAACTTCTTATACCATGCCAAATTGAGGATCTGATATAAGAAGTCACTCTGCCTGCCATCCTGAAATACCTTGCCCTGCATAAAGCTGCCCATTCTTCAGAAGAAGTAGTTACATTCCAGCTAAGTTTCAACATGGCAGCAGCATTTATTGACTTTATGGATCTTAGACCTAGGCCTCCTTCTTAGAGGGGCCTACACACATTCTTCCATGAAACTATCACAGCCTTTCTTATGTGAATGCAGCTAGACCAAATGAAGTTCCTCAGCCACCTATCAATGGACTTTAAAAGAGATGAAGGCCAATTATATACCTGGAAACTGTAGAGCAGCATTCCGCCAATGACTGAGCTCTCCCCATAATGGACAGCAGTTAGCCTTTCCAAGCTGATAATTTGGCTTTAATTTTGTCAGTAATTGGTTGAAGATGGACCACCTTAGGCTTACTTTTAAAGATAAGACACATAGGTAGTTGAAAGGAAGCTGGCCTTGACTGAAACCCAGGACTGCTTTCAGGTCTACAAGTCTTCTGGAGCTAATGGAGCCAGCATAGAACTTGCACTTTCCAAGGCTCAAATTCTGCCATGAAGCTTCAGCATAGTTTGAGAACAGGTACATGAGATATCTTAAGCCTTTTTTTGATCCCTTACAAAATACCATTATGTCATCAGCATAAAGAATGTGAGATGGAGTTTTACAGTTCTTAGGGCCAGCCATATGCTGTAATTTACCAGAATCCATCAAAGCAGTGATTCCTCTACTCAACACTTCCTCTGCTAGACAAAAGAGAAGGGGGGAGAGTGGGTCACCTTGCCCAACTCCTATTTTGCAAGCCATATAACCAACAGAGTGTCCATTGACAAGAAATGAAAGTTTTGCAGACTTTAGGATTGTGTGCACCCAGTTACAAAAATTGTCATGAAAGCCAAAAGCTTTTAACACTCTCAAGAGGAAATTCCAATCAAGGGAGTCAAAACCTTTTTTGATATCAACTTTGGGAGCCAAATTTCCTCCAAACGATTTATTCTCCAACATGTTAATTGCTTCTGAGGTGATACATACACATTCAGTGATCTGCCTACCCTTCTCAAAGCCTCTTTGCTGATGTGAAATAATTTTTGGAGCAATGAGAGCTAGTCTATCCGCCAAGACCTTTGTAATGATTTTGAACAAAAAATTCGCAAGGGCAATTGGCCTATAGTCGCCTATTGTGTCAGCTTCTGGAAACTTTGGGATCATAGAAACTAAGTTTAAGTTCAGGTTTGGCATTATCCAATTTCGCTTAAAAAACTGAATAACAACTTTATACACATCATCACCTACAACCTCCCAAAAGGTTTGAAAGAAAGATCCCCAAATCCATCAGAACCAGGTGCACCTGCACCATTCATAGAAGAAACAACACCTTTGACTTCTTCCAATGTAGGCATACTAACCAGCATTTCTTTATCTTCAGCTGAAACCATACAAGGGATAAATCTCTCCACTAGGCCATTGTCTCTACATTGATTTTCAGTGGCATAGAGGTCAGTGTAGAATTGCAAAACATGTTGTTCAATATCTGAAGACAGCTCCAAGATCTCATCACCATTTCTAAGAATGGACATCTGTTTAGTAGAGTTGCTAATCTTGGCAACTCTGTGGAAATATGCTGTGTTCCTATCCCCACTGGAAAACCATTTCAGGTTTGCCTTTTGCTTCCAGAATGCCTCCTCATAAGCCAAAAGCTTCATCCAACTCCTTTCGAGCAACAATTTCTTGCTGATGAAGCAAATCAGAGTATCCGTCTTCTGCTATTTGATTTTGAATATGACCAACTGTGTGCAGGGCTGATTCAACTCTCAGGTTAATGTATCCAAAGACCAACTTGTTCCAAGATTTAAACTTAGCTTTAAGATGTAAACTTCTGCTAGAGTTTCAACACACTTCCAATGATCTCCATCAATCAAAACTTGCAGGTAAAAAACAATTGCATTATTATAAAACTTCCAATGTCTTTTTACATTCATTCATTCATGGATGAAACTAATTTACCTTGATAGTGTTATCAAAGCTACAAGAAATCAAAATCTCTGTTTTGGTATGCCACCGCATACAAGTGTCATTGGCAATGTGTCCACGGAGATACGCTGCCAATTCTAGGTCATCTTCATCATTTTAAATGTTCCATACAGAAGTTGGTAAACTAACCTCAGGGGGCTGAGTGCTTGAGATACATTTTTCTTAATGACTTGAAAGCCACAGTCAAAGTGAATTGTAATTAAAGATTGGTGTAAGGTCTAGTATAAAAGATAAGATTCTGTGTTACTTACCATTTGGCAAATCTTTGCACCCCAATGGTTTCTGTTTGGCATACCTTAAATTCTCCATCGTCACTGTGATAAAAGGTGTAGACTGCAAAACATACTCCTTCTAAAAAGATAGAAGCAACAGGCAAAAATACAAACTCCATTAAGAATTAAAAAAATAAAGTTATTGAACATTAAAAAAAATGAAATTTAATTTTTTTTTAAAATATATAATAATTAAATATTAAAAATTAATTAACGAAAGAAGATGAAATTTATAATTAAAAGGTGAGATAAGATGATGACATCCAACCTCATTGCTCAGACCCAATTAATAAAATATTATATATATATATATATATATATATATATATATATATAATAAAAACTCGTTAGTTCCCTCAACATAGTTCCCGTCACCCTGTTTTCAGGTTTTAACTAAAATTTTATTTCTCTAAAAATAGTGTGAGTATAATTTGTCAATATATGATTTGTAATTGGATTATTCAAAAGTTGAGTTTTTCTCAGTAAAATAAAAATAAAAATCCTTCAAAGAGTTATTAATTAATTAATCAATACACTTATAGTTGATTAGCAGTTATGAAAGGAAAAAAAAGGACAAAAAGTTGTTATACTTATAGGTAGTAGGACCCCAAAAAAAAACTCTGAATCTTTTTAGCGAGGAGGGAAAAGCACTAAGCTAAAAGTTTTAGAGCATATCCATCTTGCTCCTCCGTGTTGCTCACCACCTCTCTATTACTCACTACCGCTGAACACCATTCGCACAGCATGCCTCTGTCGTTCACGCCAGCTACCCTATCACGACGTCGCTCTCTCCTTCACTCATCTCTCTTTCTTCTCCGTTGCAGCTTCAGTCCTATCGCCGCCTGTACCCATCGTGTCGTTCACTGCAAGCACACCACCTGCCACCTCCAATCTCACAACCAGCCTTCAGATTAACTCCCCTCCTCTGTTATTTCGTTTGGATTTTTGTTGTTCATGTAACACCCCGATTTTTCTGTTTTCTAATATCGATAATAAATATATAAATATTTATATTTTTATCCGAGACTTAGAAAATTATTTTGGATAAACCAAGGTCATTTTCATGTTATACTTATTGTTATAAGGTTACGAGTAAAGTTTTGGTTAAAAATTCAGATGGAACCCGGTCTGCGTTTTCACTGACAGTAAAAGTTTACTAATCAAGAAACATAATTCTGACTCGTGAACAAAACTGTTAAGGTTAATATTGTATTTGCAACAATATTGGTATTTTTTAAAATTTTCGCGTGAAAATAAAATATTATATTTTATACGGCCGAAAACTTCAAAATATCTTGCGGAAAACCCAAGTCGGGTAAACGACGGAGCTAGATACAGAGATGAGGTGATTGATGTGACGGAGGTGATGAGCATTTATGGCGATCCTATCCGAGTCATAATGGCCATAATGGCACATAAATGACATTAGATATTTTGTTGGTGAGAAGACCAAAATACCCTTACATGGAAATTACAAGCTTTGCCATTATAATTTTTGGACCAAAAGGCCCTCCCCCACACGGCTCCACCTCCATAACACCACACTTAGGCAAATTTTCCATCTCATTTCATCTTCATCATCATACTTTTCTCTAAAAACTCAAGAACACTCCAAGAACATCATAGTTGAAACTTAGTGATTTTGTGAAGAACTTCATCAATCTCTGTCATTGCTTCAAGATTCAAGAGGTAATCTCTTCTCTCCATGATCAATCATGTATTCTCCTTCACCTATTTTATGAGTTCATGCCATGAATCATCATCATCCAATTTCATGAAGCTTTCTTCAAAATTCTCAAGAAAATTGTAGAAAAATCCATTTGACTTGAAACCAATTGCTATGAACTCATCATGATGCCTATATTGATCATCTAGAAGCATGAATACAAAAGAAATTTCCTCCTTATTTCTCCATTGATGACCGAAACCCTAGGTTTTTGGTGTAAATGGGGTTTGCTTCAATTTGTATCATGTGACACTTGATTTCATCTCTTTAATACCTATGATTATTGAATCCAAGAGATTAGAAACCAAATCAAATTCTATCCTATTTTACTCATAAGGGCCGAAACCCTAACCTTGTGGGTTGGATGAGTTTTGAGTCAAATCTTTGTCAAGTGATAGTTGATTATGTCTTTCTCTTGCTTAAGGATCATTAATCCATGAGTTTGTAAAATTTTAACATCCCTAGCCTAATTAATTAGTGAAGGTCGAACCATAGTTCACATGAACTAGATGAGTTTTGTTTGATTTTGTTAATTTTGGTTGTGACTTGTTGTGAAGGATCAAACTGTGTTTGATTGTTCTGAGCTGTGCGGAGGAAACCGGAATTGAATCGGAAAACACTTCGTGAAACGAAACTTGAAATCTTCAAGAGATAAGGAGAGTTTACCTGAGGGGTTTTAGATAGCCATGTGTTATCTTAGTGTTGTTTGTAATTTATCTGTTGTGGTTTTTCTGTGGTCTTAAATTATTTATTGTTTAATTTGTTATGTGTTTGATGTGATTTATTTAATTGTATGGTTATAACTGTATTTTAAAGTTATATCTGTGAAGCATGCTATAACTTTGAAGTATGCTATAACTGTGTTGTGTTGGATTGTCTGTTGTTGATTGATGGACTGAGAAGCCTGACAGTGGTCCGTGCTCAATGTAATTTTAGGTTAAAAACTTTATAAGCTTCAAGATTTAATGAAAGTGATTTAATTTTTGGAAAGTTGGAGAAAAGTGGAAAAAATTATATTTTAATAATATTTCGGTGAAAGATGAGTCAATGAGCGACAGTAAGGGCAGAACTGCGAAAAAATTTCACAGGCGTTAGTTTTTCCAAAATAAATTCAATAATAAAATAAAAAGTTATTTCAAGTGATTAAGTTACGAAAATAATGTAATATAGACGTTGGAAAATTATTTACTATAGAAAAGTCATTTTGAGTTATAAAAGAATTTTACGGCGAAATTTTGAGAAAACAATTATATTCTTTTTAAGGAATTGAGTTGGGAATGATTTATAAAAAGTTGATGATTTCATGAGAAAGAATTTTTAATTTTCAAGAATGTATTAGTTGGGAGAGAAATGAATTTCTTGGTGATTTAACATTTTTATACACGATTTTTCTTAAACGGGAAAGATTTTCTGTAAAAGAGTTTTTACTCAGTGAAAGTAGTACCGTTAAAATAGGATAAGTTTTCGTAGGTTTTGTTTTATATTTGTTGTTTCATAGATCGAAAATGTTTTAAAGAAGAAAAGTGAACCTAGTAACCGAGACGTCGGGATTCTAGTGTTCTGTTAACACGTGGATCATGGATCCGTGTTAGTGGACTGTGTGTCCCGCAAAAGTTATTGGGGACTGTGTATCCTATAATTGATATGGTGAATGTTGTATCCCATATCTGCGAGCCTAAGACTGGTGCATCAGTTTAAGGCTTTGCGATTAAGGACTCGGACTGTGTGTCCCGTGTTGAGTTTAAAACACTCGGACTGTGTGTCCAGTGTTTGATTGAAGTTAAAAAGACTTAATATTAAATTAAGCATGGTTGTGAGCATTTGAGCTTCGACAAGGGAAGAATGAAAAAGAAAAATAAAATGAGACGAGAATAAAAGTTTTTACATGAATTATTTGGCAGACGTGCCATGTGTTGACCTTTGTGTCATGAATTATAGATCATTGTGTCCTGTGTGTTGGTCAATGTATCTTTATGGACAAAGTTTCCATTTATCATGATAACCATTGTGTCCTGTGTGTTGGCCAATGTGTTTTATGGATAATGCTTCCATTCATCACAATGACCATTGTGTCTTGTGTGTTGGCCAATGTGTCATATATTTGTTGGACATTGTTTTTCTTTCGTTTACAATGGTCCATGTAAAGAGCTTGATCTGCTCAAACGAAAAGAAGTTTTGGGATCTTCGAAGATTTTATATATATTAAATTAGAGCCTGAATACTGAAGTGTCATACATTTTTATAAAATCGCGATGACTGTTGGGTATGAGTCGCGTTGATAAAATTATTATATTATTTGGATATTTTTCATATGTGAATATCATGTATATGTTGTTTTGTGTGTCGCTCATGTGGCTATCTTATCAAAACTCATATATTGGTATCTCACCCTTGCATGTTTTGTTGTTGTTTCCTCTAATGTGTGTTATATATATAGGAGTACAGATGAAACCAAAAGAGATGGATCTGTCATACTCAGGGATCAGATCCCTGAAGTTTGAAAATGCAAACGATGTTGGGGCTTGGGTGATTAACCCAGGAGCCCGGAGCGCCACCTATACCAGTCCTGTAAGGACTCTCTCGGGGACCCTGGCAGCGGGGCCACAGCATCGCACTCACAGCATGGAGATGGTGGAGGTCTCACTACCTCCCACATGGATGATTCTGCAGTGCTTGGTTCAGCAGGGGGACTTAGAGCATCATCCTCCCCCACATGTCCAGCCTCTACAGGAGGTAGCTCTAGGATCACCTCCAGCACCTATAGTGTTAGTTCCGGAGGAGGTGTAGGAGGGGATCGAAGAAGATCTAGTTGAGGACCCGGACTACCATCCTCGAGAGGATGGTGTAGTCCCGGATATAGGAGAGGGAGTTGAGGTATCCTCTCCGGATACTCCTCCTGAGGGTGGGGATGTCTATACTGGACTCCTCAATGGTTTTCATTAGTCGCGACCAGCTGTAGGGTGTTGTTCTATTTTTGGGATAGTGGGTTTTTGACAGCCTGACTTTCTGGCTACTGAGAGTGAGACACCCCGCTGTGCCTCTTTGTGTCATTAGATTAAAACCTCATTATTTAATTACTTAATCGCACGCTTAACGTGAAAATACGTAAAAATTAAAACTTAACTTATAAAGTATACAACTTCATATAGAATGGCATATCACAATATAAGTATATTATGCATATTACAAAACACTGTTGAGGATATCCTATCAGTAGGATCCCTCACATGCATATACTTAGACAAAAGTTAAACAGCGGAAAACATAATAAAAATAAGCCTCACGAGACGTACTGGCAATAACTAACTAGACCCTAATCACCATGGGTCACAGCTCGTCCTCCAGCCTCTGGTTCGTAGGGAGTTCCATCCAACGCCTCTTGGTTACGCTCATCCACAGGGTCTTCTCGTACAATTCCACAATGAGATAAAATACAACATACAGAAATATACAGGGGATAAGAAACAGTTCTATCATCAAAAAGGGGAAAAGAGTCATAGTAAATTATACAGTAATTGTCACAGACAATCAACACATATAACTAACGAATCATCCTCGGGTTAATATATATCATCCTCTACCCTTACTCTCAGGCAATCTAACACGTTATTTTAACGTAACCCCTTTAATCATGTCACCATGTCTTTACGTTATCGTGGCCACTATCACTCCTGTCACCATCTCTCATTTGCATCAGGGCACACCCTCATTCCCGTTAGGATGTTCCACCTAGTGCACACCTCCATTCCTGTTAAGGTGTTCCACCCCCATTCCCGTTAAGGTGGAAGTGGTCTCGCGAGAACTCTTGATTTTACGTGTATTATATTACCAATACACGGTGTATTATATTACCAATACACATAAGTGTTTTACGTTTATTATGGTGTATTATATTACCAATACACAGAAATGTTTTACGTGTATTATATTACCAATACACGGTGTATTATATTACCAATACACAGATGTCCTTACATATTATATTACCAATACACTTTTGTCTTTGTGTATTATATTACCAATACACTTTTGTCTTGGTGTATTATATTACCAATACAATTTTGTCCTTGAGTATTATATTACCAATACACGTTTATGGACAACAACACCTATACTTGAATCCCACCAACCCGATTTAACAACATCCTAGTGCCTTAACCTTCCATTAGAACTTGACACATATTCTATGCCATAACACCTCTTTAACATACATAATCTAAGTTAGGCACTTCTAAATCATCATTATCCTCACACCCAAAACAATCATCTCGTAGACAACATATATATCTTTGCTTAAAATCCACTAAGCATAATAATAAAAACCAGGCAGATCATGCATTCACACTTTCTACAGTGAAAATTGTGTGTGTTTTGCGTCTGCCCTGGTGCCTTTTTATAGACCAGGATTCGCGTCACGGCTGTGATGGCCATCACGGCCAGGCCGTGACGCATTCTGCCAAGAACGCGCATTCAAATTCCAGTCTGTCACGACCGTGATGCCCATCACGGCCAGGCCGTGATCAATTCTGTCCATGGGTGCTGATCTGTCACGACCGTGACCTCCATCACAGCCAGGCCGTGATCAATTCTGTTCTTCAGGGTTCTCTCATCACGCCTGTGATGGGTATCATGGCAGGGCCGTGATGCTTTCTGACTTTCTGGGTCTTCTCATCACGCTCGTGATGGGTATCACGGCTGGGCCGTGATGCTTTCTGGTCTTCATGGGTAGCTCATCACGGCCGTGACCAGTGTCACGGCCTGGCCGTGATGGCTTCTGCTTTAAGTGTCCTTCCCTTTTTGCTTTTCTTATTAACCTGAAAATATGAAATAACAGTAAATGCTTTATCTGACTCAAAATTAACTAAAATATCCTAAAACTACTTAAGAGACTCAAAATGTTGCTTGAGGACAATTAAATCCAAATTTGGGCGAAAACGATATTAAACTCGAATAATTAGTACAAAAACCATGGTCTTACTAGTTATAAAACTAGACGAGCCAGAGGCTTATCAAAAGACCCCAAATTTAAACCTTGCTTGTCCCCAAGAAAACTGACACGGACTCTGCAAGTGTACCGGTTCGTTGCAAGTAATAAAACGGTAAGACCGGATATCGTTCTCAGGGATCGTGGACAATTACCACTTCGCAAATTAGACTACTATCTAGGCGATCAAATTTTGGAGTGAAGGTAGCTCTAACATCTAACAAGCAAACAAGAATAAAATGTTTTTGTTCTTTTTGGAATTTTTTCAAACAGTTAATGTGCAAACAGAAAGATGAACAACAAATGATAGAAGTGTTAGGGTTAGACTAGGCTAATCCTCCCTTGATTGCTATGAAATGATAGATAACACAGTTCCTAATTCAATTATGACAACCAAATCTTCTCAAGTACTCAAGCCCTAATGTCTTAGGTGGAATGAGCCTAAAATCCCAAATTAAACCCTAATGTCTTAGGTGGAATAATATGAGAAATTGCATTAAGAGTCAAGATTCATAGGGTTGCAAGCACCTCAAGACCTATGTCTAGGCTCATGAACTACTTGGCATTTGATTCATGAGCATGCCTTAACACCAACCTTTCAGTTATCTATTAAAGCAACTAATCATTCCTAGGGTGATCAAGCCTAAGAAAGCATTAAGCATGGAATCAAACACTCATAAAGAAAAAGGAAACTGCATTATAATCAAGTCATGTTACAATCAAGTTCAGAAGAGCAATCATCTAACCCCAACAAAGGGGAGTTTAGCTACACATAATTGAAGATAAAACAAAAGAAAGAGTTACAGAGATGAACAAAGGAGAGAGCTCCATAGAATGTTGCACAGCAGCCACAGCAGCAGAGGATCTATTTTTAGGGTTTTCTGGATGTTCCTTCTGTTCTGCTCAGAGGTTCTTTTATAACTCGTGGCCGGTCACGGCCGTGACCGCCATCACGGCCAGGCCGTGACGGGTTCTGTCTCATGCAGTTCTGGCAAAATTACTCTTTCGCGAGGCCAGCCTTTCTTCACGACGCGAGCCCACTTTTCATGCCCGTGATCTCTATCACGGCCGAACCGTGATCGATTCTGACTTTTGGAGGTTTTTGGGTCACGGCCGTGATGTACATCACGGCTAGGCCGTGATCGATTCTGACTTTTGGAGGTTTGGAACAATCAGTCTTTCGCGAGGCGAGCCTTTCTTCGCGACGCGAGCCAACTTTTTCACACCCATGATCTCCATCACGGCCAAGCCGTGATCGCTTCTGACTTTTGGTGGTTTTGGGTCACGGCCGTGATAGCCATCACGGCCAGGCCGTGACAGATTCTGACTTTTGTCCCCCTTTTTCTTCAGTTTCCAGGCCTTCTCTTCATCTCAGCTTCCTCATGGCTAAATTTTGGGCATTTAATCATAAATCCCTGCAAAACAACACACAATACCACCTTATCCGTTCCAAAGGAAAAACTAAACAAAATCCAACTAAAATGGCCTAACTAAATGTAAATGCATGCAGAAATGTACATGGAAAATGAGGTGAAATCACACTCATCAAATCACCCCAAGCTTAAGACTTTGCTTGTCCTCAAGTAAAAACCAAGGCCATAAGACCGAAATAAACAAAGCATGGATAGTGAACTAAGAACCCGAGTAAAATGATCCGAGTAACAGGCATTCAATTATTTCAGCAAGAGACAATCAATTCAAGTCCAATTAGGGGCTTAGTTTTCCTAGACTCACATTCTCACTGATTCGGGCACTCTATCTCACTTGAAGCTCACCCCAAGCTTGTTCATTTGCTTGGCTCTCTTTATTGCCTCACTCACTCAAGTGTTAAGGGAATATGACATTTCACTCCATTTTCCTCAAAGAATGATTCCTACCATAAGCTTGACTATCAACCAAATCTTTACTTTATTAATGAAAACATCTAAGAATCAAGAGGTCTTATTCTTTGGTTGCAATGGGGCCATGGGATTAATCATTAGGTGGGGTAATCAAGAAAAGGACATTTCAAAAGGCTAAACCAAGTATCAAGCATTTCAACACATGACACCTTCTAAAATACCTTCTTGGGTTTTTCATTCATTTTTCCACCTTTCTTTCTTTCTTTTCTTTTCTTTTTACTTCTCATTCCTTTTTGTCATCCCCTTCTCCATTTTTATTTCTTTTTCTCTCTCTGTTTTTTTTTTTTTATTCTTCTTTCGTTTGGAGAAGGGGAGATTTTTCAATTCAAGAGAAATAAAATTTTTTTCAGATTCATTTTTTCTTTCTTTTCATCATCCCAAACTTTCAACTACATTTTCCAACCCTTTTTGCATAGTACTTTAGAAGGTCCCTCATAAGCATATTTAACATAACATTTCAGGGTACCAAGAAAAGCATGCTGTTCATTCAGGCTCAAAATGGGGCAACTAAGGGTAGCATTATTCATTCAAAGCTCAGAAGGCCAGAAAAAACACCTATTGCCTCAATCCTTTTCAAAAATGTTCTCAAAAAATTTTCAAGTTTCGAAATGGTTTCAAGTCAAGTTCTAGAGAAAAACAATCCAAGAGGAACACACTCTACACAAAGAACGGGGGCAGATTTAGTGAGTACCCCCTAATGGCTCAAAAGCTCACATTTATCAGTTCAAGAACCAGTGAGAAACACAAATCCCTAGAAACACATGCTAATCATCAACTATCCAAGACCATCTCAAGCATATTTAATGAAGCCATATCACAAGAATAGAAAATCAGGGTCCAAAAATCCACTATCACAGAAAAATTGGCACTTAGCTCTCACAATCATAAGCTCAATCTAAGCGGGGGTAAATCGAATCATGCGATCATGCAAACTTAAGCCTATATGAATGCAATATTTACAATGCAAGCAAAAGATTACCCCTACCCCAAGCTTAAAGACTTACATTGTCCTCAATGTAAATAATTAAGTTTAGAGAGGGGAGAAAACTGGAACAACTCACCAAGGTGGTAGTGGTGCTGAATCACATGCTTTCTGGTTTTGTTTCCTCCTGCCCTTCTTCTCCTCCTTCCTTCAAAATCTGAAAGCACTCAACAAACTATTAACAAACCTCTTGAGCTTCTCAAATTATTCAAGAGGAGAAATCAAAAACAAAAGAGAAGATGAAAATAAAATTTGGGTTGCCTCCCAATAAGCGCTTCTTTAACGTCACTAGCTTGACGGATGATTTTTTTTTTTTTTTTTAAGATGGTGCCTGAAGAGTGACGGAGACCGCCTGACGATCAAAGTTGCCTCCAAGGTAGTGCTTTAGCCTTTGTCCATTAACAGTGAAGGTATCACCGGATGATGGATCTTCCAATTTAATCGAACCAAATGGAGAGACAGACTTGACATAGAATGGGCCTCGACCATCTTGATCTCAATTTGCCCGGAAAGAGCTTGAGTCTTGAGTTAAACAAAGCAAACTGATTGGCCTTCTTCAAATTTCTTGGGAAGAATGTACTTATCATGCCGTAACTTTGTTCTTTCCTTGTATATCCTAGCACTCTCATAAGCCAAGAGTCGGAACTCATCCAACTCATTCAATTGAAGCATCCTCTTGTCCATGGCCAGCCTTGTATCAAAGTTCAGGGCCTTCACTGCCCAAAAAGCACGGTGTTGTAGCTCTACCGGAAGGTGACATGATTTCCCGAACACTAATTGGTAAGGTGACATACCAATAGGTGTCTTATAAGCAGTCCGATAGGCCCAAAGTGCATCATCCAATTTCTTCGCCCAATCCTTCCTTGCATTGTTCACAGTTTTTTCCAAAATTCTCTTCAACTCCCGGTTGGACAATTCCACTTGCCCACTGGTTTGGGGATGGTATGGTGTGGTAACTTTGTGGTTCACCCCAAACTTGGCAAGCACTGCATTGAACTCATTATTGCAAAAGTGCGTACCCCCATCACTAATGATAGCCCTAGGGGTCCCAAACCGGGTAAAAATATTCTTCCTCACAAAACTGATCACAGTTCTTGCATCATCTTTCAGAGTTGGCACGGCTTCCACCCACTTGCTCACATAATCAACCGCCACCAGGATGTACTTGTTGTTGTAAGATGACGGGAAAGGACCCATGAAGTCGATCCCCCACACATCGAAGAGCTCCACCTCAAGTATACCCTTCAAGGGCATCTCATTTCTCTTGGAAATACTACCGGTCCTCTGACATTTATCACAATTCATCACCCAAGCTCGGGAGTCCTTGAAAATAGTGGGCCAAAATAGCCCGCTTTGCAAAATCTTCATGGCGGTCCTCTCACCACCAAAGTGTCCTCCATAGGGTGAGTTGTGGCAGTGGGTCAACACCCCATTAATCTCTTCTTCCGGTATGCACCTCCTCAGAATTCCATCCGAACCTCTTTTGAAAAGATCTCGCTCATCCCATATATAGAACTTGGCATCATGAATGAGCTTCTTCCTCTGTTGTGCATTGAAGTCCTTCGAATCTTATTGGCTGCCTTGTAATTTGCAATATCCATCGAACCAAGGTGCCACTTGCACCACAAACAACTGTTCATCCTGGGAATTCCTCTTGAATTGGCAACTTTGCTTCTCGCTTGGACATCTGCTTGTGGAAGCCTAGACAAATGGTCGGCTACCACATTCTCCACTCCTTTCTTGTCCTTTATTTCCAAATCAAACTCTTGGAGTAGTAGTATCCACCTAATAAGCCTTGGCTTAGCATCCTGTTTAGTCATAAGATATCTCAAAGCAGAATGATCGGTGTAGACAGTAGTTTTATGACCAATCAAGTAGGATCTAAATTTATCAAAAGCAAATACCACAAAGAAGCAATTCTTTTTCAGTCGTGGTGTAATTCAATTGGGCATCATTAAGCACACGACTGGCATAGTAAATGACATGCAACACTTTATTTTTTCTTTGGCCCAAAATGGCTCCCACCGCATAGTCACTTGCATCACACATTAGTTCAAAAGGTAAACTCCAATCTGGAAGTGCAATGACCGGTGCGGTGGTGAGTTTTTCTTTCAAAATTTTGAAGGCATGCATGCAATCATCATCAAATATAAAAGGAGTATCAGCTACCAAAAGCTTGCATAAGGGTTTCACAATTTTTGAAAAATCTTTTATGAGCCTTCTATAAAAACCCGCATGCCCTAGGAAGCTTCTAACACCTTTCACATTTAAGGGAGGAGGAAGTTTTTCAATCACTTCAATTTTGGCTCTATCAACCTCCATCCCCCGTGATGAAATTTTATGCCCAAGAACTATACCCTCCCTAACCATGAAATGACATTTTTCCTAATTTAAAACGAGGTTAGTTTCTTGGCATCTTTTTAGAACACAGGCAAGATTATTCAAACAGTTATCAAAAGAATCACCAAACACAGAAAAATCGTCCATAAATACCTCAATAAATTTTTCATTCATATCAGAAAATATGGATAGCATGCACCTTTGAAAAGTGGCGGGTGCATTACACAACCCGAATGGCATTCTCCTGTATGCATAGACTCCATAAGGACAGGTGAAAGCGGTCTTCTCTTGGTCCTCTGGGCCAACCACAATCTGGTTATACCCGGAGCACCCATCAAGGAAACAATAGAAAGCATGGCCCGCCAACCGCTCTAACATCTGATCAATGAAGGGCAAAGGGAAATGATCTTTTCTGGTGGCCTCATTCAGTCTTCTGTAATCAATGCATACCCTCCATCCAGACATGGTCCTAGAGGGAATAAGTTCATTCTTTTCATTTGCTACCACTGTCATCCCCCCTTTCTTCGGTACAACTTGGACCGGACTCACCCATGGACTATCGGAGATGGGATAGATAATGCCCGCATCCAACAACTTCACAATCTCCTTCCTCACAACTTCTTTCATTTTCGGGTTGAGTCTTCTTTGGGGTTGTCGAACCGGCTTGAAATTTTCCTCCACACGGATTTTGTGCATGCAAAAGGAGGGGCTTATCCCTTTCAAATCGGACATAGACCACCCGATTGCAGATTTGTGCTCCCTAAGCACCCTCAACAGCTTCTCTTCTTCCAAGGAATTCAACCCACTACTGATGATAACTGGGAATGAAGAGTTCATCCCAAGGAAAGCATAACGGAGATGGGATGGCAATTCTTTCAACTCTAACACCGGTGGGTCACCCTTGTCTTCAATTCTCACATCTTCCACCACTTTGTCTTCATCAGTATTCACAACCAGACAAGCCTCCAGAGATTTAATCATGAGATCAACTTCTTCTGCACATACTTCTTCTTCTACATCCTCTACCATTAGAGCTGCTTCTAACGAATCTTCAAACTTCTGGTGCAAACTCTTGTCAGATAATGAATCAATGAGGTCCACTATCATGCATGTGTCCTTGTCGCTTGGGTGTTTCATCGCTTCAAACACATTAAAGGTGACCTTTTCGTCTTGTACCCGAAGCACCAATTCCCCTTGATTGACATCGATCAAGGCTCTACCTGTTGCTAGGAATGGTCTCCCAAGAATCAGAGGAGTATCACCATCTTCAGCCATATCTAACACCACAAAATCTGCTGGAAAAATGAATTTATCTACCTTCACCAACAAATCCTCCACAACACCATAGGGATATGTAATGGAGCGGTCTGCCAGTTGAAGAGAAATCCCTGTTGGTTTTACCTCACCAATCCCCAGCTTCTTGAAAATGGAGAGCGGCATCAGATTAATACTTGCCCCTAAATCGCACAATGCTCTCCCTATGTTCAGATGACCGATAGTGCATGGGATAGTGAAACTGCCCGAGTCCTTCATCTTTACTGGTAACTTCTTTTGAAGTATAGCGTTGCACTCTTCAGTAAGCATAACTGTCTCCTCCTTCCACCTCCTCTTGTTTGTAAGAATCTCTTTCATGAACTTTGCGTAGGAGGGCATCTGTTGGAGAGCTTCTGCAAAAGGAATGTTGATTTGTAGCTTTTTGAATACATCCAGAAACTTAGAAAATTGCTGGTCTTTTGCCTCCTTCTTCAACCGTTGGGGTACGGGATTCCGAAATATGGGGCAGCTCTTTGGGATTATCAACCTCTTCCAGAATCTGTCTTTTAGTCTTCTTTTTCGCAAATTCTTCATCAACCAATTTCTCCCTCTGCGGTTCTTGACCTTCTACACCAAGTAGGAATAGAGGTAGTATCTTGGGAATTTCCGGGTTCTTCATTGTTTACCTCTTCAAACCGCACCTTATCAATTCCAAAGCATCACTTGTCTTTTCTTCCCTCTCTCTTTCTTGTGGATTTAACACTCTCCCACTTCTTGTAATAATGGCCTTACAATCTTCCTTTGGGTTCTTCTCGGTATCCCCAGTGCAATTGTCCTTGAGGTCTCTCTCGCCATCCGCCTAGCTAGTTGGCCTATTTGATGCTCCAAGTTCTTGATTGAGGCATTCTGATTCTTCATAGTCTCTTGAGTAGCTTGCATGAACTGGCCTAGAATGTTCTCCAATTTGCTTGAACTCTCTTGAGGAGGCTTTGCTTGAGTACTTGAACTTTGCCCTTGTCTCCACCCAAAGTTAGGATGGTTGCGCCACCCCCGGATTGTAGGTGTTGGAGTAAGGATCATTTCTAGGCCCTTGGTTGCCCATATAATTTACCTCTTCTTGTCCCGAACTTCCAACCACATTGATCTCACAGTTTCCATTTGCATGGTTGCCTCCACAGAAATCGCACACTGAGGTACCTTGAACTTGGACAGCTTGTAGTTGAGAATTCTGCAGTTGAACCGACCCCAGTTGTTTGGTAAGAATAGCCATTTGTGCCTTGAGAGCGCCAATTTCATCCAGCTCTAGAACACCCTCTTGACCATTGATCGAGAACTAGGCATTTGATAGTCATTGTTAGCCATGTTCTCAATCAAGTCCTTTGCTTCTTCGGGCGTCTTCTGACTCAATGTCCCTCCTGCAGCCGCTTCAATCATACTTCTTGAATTCCTGTTGAGCCCATTAACAAATGTTGCAACCTCTTTGCCATGTCTCTAGTTCATGATTGGGACAAGCTGTGAGTAAGGACTTGAATCTCTCCCAGGCTTCATAGAGTGACTCACCATCCCGTTGTGCAAAGGCATTAATCTCTGATCTCAACTTGATCATTCTTGACGGAGGGAAGAAGCGAGATAAAAATTTCTTCGACCAAGTCGTTCCAGGTGATGATGCTTCCATGAGGATGAGATTGAAGCCATGCCTTAGCTCTATCCCTCAAAGAGAAAGGGAAAAGCCTTAACCGAATGGCCTCATCAGAAGCTCCGTTTAACTTGATGGTGTCACACAGCTCAATGAAAGTACCAATGTGAGCATGAGGGTCTTCACTCTCCAAACCTCCAAACTGGTTTTCTTTGCACAAGGTGGAGAAGTGATGCCTTGATTTCGAAATTATTGCAGGCCACTGCGGGTCTCACAATCGGAGTTCCACATCTATCAACTCTAGGGGAAGTGTAGTCCCCCATTGTCCTTCTTGGTGCATTATTTTCTGCCATGGTGACAAATTTGCTATTTCAATTTGTTGTTCTTGCACACTTTGGGTAACTCAACTTGTTGCTCTTGTCTACTAGAAGATGCTCTTTTCTTCTGCTCTGTCTTGCCTTGGCTTCCCTTCTATTCCTTCTACAGAGTCTCTCGATCTCAGGTTCGAATTGGAGTTCACTCGGGTCGATTGTACCTCGCATACACCGAACAAACGGAGTAGCGCAGAACAAACAGCAAAACAGAAAAACAGCACACAACAGAAATTTACAGCAAAGAACAGAAAATAAGAAAGAAAAAACACAGTAGGAAAACAGTAAAAAAAAATTCCTAAATTAGGAGTCCCCTTTGGTACTCGTGGTATTGGCACACCGATCCCCGGCAACGGCGCCAAAAACTTGACACGGACTCGGCAAGTGTACCGGTTCGTTGCAAGTAATAAAACGGTAAGACCGGATATCGTTCTCAGGGATCGTGGACAATTACCACTTCGCAAATTAGACTACTATCTAGGCGATCAAATTTTGGAGTGAAGGTAGCTCTAACATCTAACAAGCAAACAAGAATAAAATGTTTTTGTTCTTTTTGGAATTTTTTCAAACAGTTAATGTGCAAACAGAAAGATGAACAACAAATGATAGAAGTGTTAGGGTTAGACTAGGCTAATCCTCCCTTGATTGCTATGAAATGATAGATAACACAGTTCCTAATTCAATTATGACAACCAAATCTTCTCAAGTACTCAAGCCCTAATGTCTTAGGTGGAATGAGCCTAAAATCCCAAATTAAACCCTAATGTCTTAGGTGGAATAATATGAGAAATTGCATTAAGAGTCAAGATTCATAGGGTTGCAAGCACCTCAAGACCTATGTCTAGGCTCATGAACTACTTGGCATTTGATTCATGAGCATGCCTTAACACCAACCTTTCAGTTATCTATTAAAGCAACTAATCATTCCTAGGGTGATCAAGCCTAAGAAAGCATTAAGCATGGAATCAAACACTCATAAAGAAAAAGGAAACTGCATTATAATCAAGTCATGTTACAATCAAGTTCAGAAGAGCAATCATCTAACCCCAACAAAGGGGAGTTTAGCTACACATAATTGAAGATAAAACAAAAGAAAGAGTTACAGAGATGAACAAAGGAGAGAGCTCCATAGAATGTTGCACAGCAGCCACAGCAGCAGAGGATCTGTTTTTAGGGTTTTCTGGATGTTCCTTCTGTTCTGCTCAGAGGTTCTTTTATAACTCGTGGCCGGTCATGGCCGTGACCGCCATCACGGCCAGGCCGTGACGGGTTCTGTCTCTTGCAGTTCTGGCAAAATTACTCTTTCGCGAGGCGAGCCTTTCTTCGCGACGCGAGCCCACTTTTCATGCCCGTGATCTCTATCACGGCCGAGCCGTGATCGATTCTGACTTTTGGAGGTTTTTGGGTCACGGCCGTGATGTACATCACGGCTAGGCCGTGATCGATTCTGACTTTTGGAGGTTTGGAACAATCAGTCTTTCGCGAGGCGAGCCTTTCTTCGCGACGCGAGCCAACTTTTTCACACCCATGATCTCCATCACGGCCAAGCCGTGATCGCTTCTGACTTTTGGTGGTTTTGGGTCACGGCCGTGATAGCCATCACGGCCAGGCCGTGACAGATTCTGACTTTTGTCCCCCTTTTTCTTCAGTTTCCAGGCCTTCTCTTCATCTCAGCTTCCTCATGGCTAAATTTTGGGCATTTAATCATAAATCCCTGCAAAACAACACACAATACCACCTTATCCGTTCCAAAGGAAAAACTAAACAAAATCCAACTAAAATGGCCTAACTAAATGCAAATGCATGCAGAAATGTACATGGAAAATGAGGTGAAATCACACTCATCAAAAACTAAAACTCAAAAAGACTCAAACTTGGCAAGCTTAAAGGATTCAACCAATTTCGCACAAATTTCATGCAATTTCAACAAAACAATTTTTCTTCAATGTTCTCCCCTTTTGCAAAAATGTAATCCCCACATTCATTTGCCTTAAACAATTGAGAATTCCATCATTCATGCAATCAGTAATCTGAGTTGAGGATCCAAGTTACAAACAAAAGGGAGATCACCAATTTCAAACAATTGCCTTCCTCACAAGGGCATTTAATATTTCACTCATTCGCTCAAATTGTTTAGGCTATCAACTTTTCACTCAATTTCACATTTCAAGAGCACTTCCCATGAATTTGATTTTCATCTCAAACAAAGTTCCCACGAAAACATGCATGCAACATCAAAAGGTCTTTTAAAGGTTGTAATGGGGCCTGGCTAAAGGTAGGATATTCGAAGGTACTAGGCTTTACATCCCTAGGAATTAAGAGAGCATGAAACTTTTTACCTTGACTTCCACTCTTATTCCCCTTTTTTTTTCATTTTTCTTTTTGATGCTTTGGGTGACTACAACCATTTTCCTTACAATACCCTTCTTTTTTTGACATTTTTGTATTTTTTTTTCTTTTTACCTTTGGCTCCGACCTTTTTTTTTTTCTTTTTCTCAACCCAGAATGATATATCAAACCTTGTAGCCACCCCGAACTTACTTTCTTGCAAACCTTCTCTTGGTAAGCTTCCATGCTCTCCTAATCCTAAGATTGGGTTAACATGGTTTTTCCAGATTTTTGGCTTATAACATAAGGTCATCAAGAAACAATAGGCTTATTAGGCTCAATGTGGCTAACTAGGGAACATGCAATTGGGATGGTTCTTTTTAGGCCAAGTAGTTATTTCAAAGAAAATTGCCTAAATCATTTGATGCAACCACATAAGCATGCAAACCATGAAGAGATTCAAGCAAATTCGGGAAAGTGCAGCTTAAAAGTGATTCACACAATTAAAAACATGTTGGAGGCTCAAATCCTCACCTGGACATTTTTCGTAAATTGTTTGACCGAGATTCAATCCCTAGTGTATGCATCCCTTCACCCCAAACTTATCATAAATCAAGCAATCACAACAAAATATCTCAAAGTTCAATTTTCAATTTTTCACATGGGGGTCAATTTTCAATTTTCAAAACCTAGGGGGAAATCATCAACAGTCAACAAATATCATGCAATCCATCTATGCTAGATTTAATTAGAATCCATTAAGCTCACCGACACAAGACTCACACACATACGACTCGAAGCAAAGCAAAGCAAAGCGAAGATAGTTAAAAAGAAAAAGGTTTAGAAAAACTCATGAAGGCGGTTCCACCGGGATCCCACTGCCTGTGATACAGCGGCCAAGGAATGCTCAAAGTGCAATATGATCCTCCCGGATCCCATGGCATGTAGCATAAGTATGAAAGTGAGCGCTTGACAATCATGGTGACCTCGCCAAGTGCGGCGGACTTCTCACTCCCTCTTGGGTCAAAGATGACCTCCTTGTCAACAAAGTCTTCCCAATAAAAATGGGGTTCAACCTCTTGGACTGGCCATAGTGCCTTCATAGTTAAAGACTCAAATTCCAATTTCTCAGGCAGAAGCTTGAACTCTATCATTGGCTGCTTCACAGTGGGAGGTGGCAAACAAGTAGAGAGGATCGCTGGTGCTGCTTTGGCTTCTGTACAATATTCATTCACTGAGTCACCAAATCCATCACCTTCCAAATATGCAGAAATCTCAGCACAAACCACACAAGTATTTTTCTCATCACAATCAACACATGCATAGGAATTAATAGAATCGTCCAATTCCAAAAGTTCTTCATCATCCTCAATCATGGTGAAGTAGATGTCCTCCTGATCCTCATTTTCTATATTTCTTGGTTGAACAGGGCCCTCAACCTCATGTGTCTCATGTTCCATATGGACGTTTTGCTCCTCATACCCTAAAAGGGATGAAATTTCAACACATGCTATTTGTGAGTCTGGATGCTCTTCACGGAGACGTTGTGATTGCAGTGTAGTCAAGGCGGAGGCAATGTGACCAATTTGAGTGGCCAAATTTTGAAGACTTGCTTCTGTCCTCTGTTGGAATTCAAGAGTGTGTTCTGCCATTTGTTGCACCAATTCTTCCAGACTGGGTTGGACTGGTGTGGGGTCAGGCTGATATTGATGCTGGCTTATTGTCAATTGATGCACCAAAGAAGTTAACTCATCCAGGCTGCCATGTTCTCCACCATTTTGGCCAGAATAGAAAAGTTGCATCTCATTCACTCCAATCATGCCAGAATCGCTACTAAACTCATAATCACCAGTAAAGTCAGCATAATATATGGATGATGGCTCATAATCAATATCAGGCATATAATTTTGCGTATAATTATCCATGGGAAGTACTAAGGTTCACAACCACGACAATCACAATGTGCAATACCATCAATATGATGTAAACATATAAGCTCAAGACACTCACATATAAGCTCCAAACGTCACAACAAAATAAAAAAAAAAGAGTTTAATTCCTAATATGGCTAATAAAAATCAAAGAGTCCCCGGCAACGTCGCCAATTTTGATCCGCTGTCGCACATGGGTCAAAAACAAGTGATTGGAAGAAAAATTGTAGTTAGGGAACGACAACTCGAGTATCGTCTCTCAAGGACTCTTGGATTATTATTAACCTACAATCGATTTTTTTTTGGGGGGGGGGGGGGGGGGGGTTAGATTTAAGATTCGATTAAGAAAACAGTGCAATTAAGTGATTATTCAATAAGCTAGAACGATTAATCTGCTGTTTCGGTTTCCCAACTATCATTGATTCACATAAATTCCATGCCCTAAGCGGATTCCAATCTCTTTTCGATTGTAGCAGCAATTAAATAAGCGCAATTGACACTACGAGATATATGTTCCTAATTTTCGAATTAAGAAAACGGATTGAAGCTCTCGTGAATTAAGCAAACACGACCAAACACACGCGAATTAAGAAAACGCGATCAAGGTATAGGAACATAGAATCATCGAAATTAATCAATACTTACTCTATATAACTTGAATTAAGCAAACAAGGCATATAGCATAATATTGAAAGAGATAAGCAATTTGATCGGGAATTATGGAACCTTAAGTGTCGGCGGAAACCGATTACAGCAGACTAATCCCTGGTGATTAGTTCTCCATCAAAAACGTAACACAAACGTTTGAAATAAATTGTAAACAGTGAAAATTGTGTGTGTTTTGCGTCTGCCCTGGTGCCTTTTTATAGATCAGGATTCGCGTCACGACCGTGATGGCCATCATGGCCAGGCCGTGACGCATTTTGCCAAGGGCGCACATTCAAATTCCAGTCTGTCACGGCCGTGATGCCCATCACGGCCAGGCCGTGATCAATTTTGTCCATGGGTGCTGATCTGTCATGGTCATGACCTCCATCACGGCCAGGCCATGATCAATTCTGTTCTTTAGGGTTCTCTCATCATGCCTGTGATGGGTATCACGGCTGGGCCGTGATGCTTTCTGACTTTCAGGGTCTTCTCATCATGCCTGTGATGGGTATCACGGCTGGACCGTGATGCTTTCTGGTATTCATGGGTAGCTCATCACGGCCATGACCAGTGTCACGGCCTGGCCGTGATGGCTTCTGCTTTAAGCGTCCTTCCCTTTTTGCTCTTCTTATTAACCTGAAAATATGAAATAGCAGTAAATGCTTTATTTGACTCAAAATTAACTAAAATATCCTAAAACTACTTAAGAGACTAAAATGTTGCTTGAGGACAATTAAATCCAAATTTGGGCGAAAACGAGATTAAATTCGAATAATTAGTACAAAAACCATGGTCTTACTAGTTGTAAAACTAGATGAGCCAGAGGCTTATCAACTACTATAGGTACTTTTCCTTTAATCTTCCAAATTCATACCATCCATACTAACTACGGGTATTTGATCATTACCTTAGATTCTCTTAGTAATACTATGCCTCGATCAACATTTGACGTATAGTAATTGTCTCATTCACTGATATTGATCTTAAGGGTTCACATCCTACCAGTCACAACTATACCTCAACAAAACTCTCATCACTTTCCTGTCTATCATGCTACTTAGACAAACAAACAAAGTCTACCAGATATCAAATACATACCTCGTATAAGATCCCCATATTGAGAGAATTCGGCTCCCTTCACAGTAAACACTATCCCAGTGACCTGAGGTCTGGCCATCGGTAGACATGCTGCTGAAACTCCTTTTTCTAGCTCCTCCTCTCTGAACACTGGCTTCCTTTATCATCAGCTACCGACTGCTGCATACCAATTTTAGTTATCGTGTTCGGACTAACTACCCAACTTCTAAGCATAGTCAATATCCGATGTGGACTCAACTAGATACGGCCAGTAGCAACATCCTAAACCTCGTAGTCCTTGATTCTGATCGGACATAACCCACAGTCCGTTTAAGAACCAAACTGCTGTGATACCAAAACGAAACACCCCGCTGTGCCTCTTTGTGTCATTAGATTAAAACCTCATTATTTAATTACTTAATCGCACGCTTAACGTGAAAATACGTAAAAATTAAAATTTAAAAGTATACAACTTCTTATAGAATGGCATATCACAATATAAGTATATTATGCATATTACAAAACACTGTTGAGGATATCCTATTAGTAGGATCCCTCACAGGCATATACTTAGACAAAAGTTAAACAACGGAAAACATTATAAAAATACGCCTCACGAGACGCACTGACCATAACTAACTAGACCCTAATCACCATGGGTCACAGCTCGTCCTCCAGCCTCCGGTTCGTAGGGAGTTCTATCCAACGCCTCTTGGTTACGCTCATCCACAGGGTCTTCTCGTACAATTCCACAAGGAGATAAAATACAACATACAGAAATATAAAGGGGATAAGAAACAGTTCTATCGTCAAAAAGTGGAAAAGAGTCATAGTAAATTATACAGTAATTGTCACAGACAATCAACACACATAACTAACGAATCATCCTCGGGTTAATATATATCATCCTCTACCCTTACTCTCAGGCAATCTAACACGTTATTTTAACGTAACCCCTTTAATCCTGTCACCATGTCTTTACGTTATCGTGGCCACTACCACTCTTATCACCATCCCTCATTTGCATCGGGGCACACCCTCATTCCCGTTAGGATGTTCCACCTAGTGCACACCTCCATTCCCGTTAAGTTGTTCCACCCCCATTACCGTTAAGGTGGAAGTGGTCTTGAAAAAACTATTGATTTTACATATATTATATTACCAATACACGGTGTATTATATTACCAATATACAGAAATGTTTTATTTGTATTATATTACCAATACACAGAAGTGTTTTACGTATATTATATTACCAATACACGGTGTATTATATTACCAATACACAGATGTCCTTGCGTATTATATTACCAATTCACTTTTGTATTTGTGTATTATATTACCAATACACTTTGTCTTGGTGTATTATATTACCAATACACTTTTGTCCTTGTGTATTATATTACCAATACACGGTCATGGGCAACAACACCTATACTTGAATCCCACCAACCGATTTAACAACATCCTAGTGCCTTAACCTTCCATTAGAACTTGACACATATTCTATGCCATAACACCTCTTTAACATACATCATCTAAGTTAGGCACTTCTAAATCATCATTATCCTCACACCCAAAACAATCATCTCGTAGACAACATATATATCTTTGCTTAAAATCCACTAAGCATAATAATAAAAACCATGCAGATCATGCATTCACACTTTCTAACTCTCAAATTAAAATATAATTAATTATATTTTAACCGATTGAACAACATAATTATGTAACACCCAGGTACCGACGAGGGCGGGGAGTGGTCGCCGGTGCAAGAAGGCACGGACAAGGAGCGACTCCTGGCAGCCTTCTAGGCGGAGGGACACATGAATGAACCGATTACACACCCGAATGAGAGGGATCCTGAGACTGTGTAGATATATGACTATACAGTTGAGGATGGCTTATATGAATTGATTGGTACTACCTATACCAATAAGATGCATAATCTTTTCGGTAGCCCATCACTTAAGAACTCCACAGTTAAGCGAGCTTGACTTGGAGCAATTATAGGATGGGTGACCTCCTGGGAAGTTTTCTCGGGAAGCATGTGAGTGAGGACAAAGCACGCTGAAAAGACCCGTGTTGGTTTGTAGGGACAGTTGTCAATCCATAAAGCAGCCAGGGATGTTACAAATGGTATCAGAGCGGTACTTTTCCCAGTACGGTGTGGTTCGGGGACGAACCAAGCGGAAGCTGGTGGGCATGTAACACCCGGGTGCCGACGAGGGCGAGGAGTGGTCGCCGGTACAAGAAGGCACGGACAAGGAGTGGCTCCTGGAAGGATCCTAGGCGGAGGGACACATGAATGACTCGATTACACACCCGAATGAGAGGGATCCTGAGACTGTGTAGGTATGGGACTATACAGTTGAGGATGGCTTATATGAATTGCTTGGTACTACCTATACCAATAAGATGCATATTCTTTTCGGTAGCCCATCACTTAAGAACTCCACAGTTAAGTGAGCTTGACTTGGAACAATTATGGGATGGGTGACCTCCTGGGAAGTTTTCTCGGGAAGCGTGTGAGTGAGGACAAAGCACGCTGAAAAGACCCGTGTTGGTTTGTGGAGACAGTTTTCAATCCATAAAGCAGTCAGGGATGTTACAGAGAGCCATTATATTTTTGAGTTGTGGTTCTAGACTCCCACTATGTTATAGTAGTTTGTTTTAGTTTGTTTTATGTCTTTATGACTTTAGAAAGTGACCTTGTAGGATGAAGGTCTTTATGTAAAATTTTATGATGCATATGTATGAAATAGATATGTATATTATGTTAATGGTGTACGTTGTAAAAGAAAAGGAAAAAAAATTTATCACCATTTTCAAAAAGGATAAGTAACTAGGAATCTTTGTTTTTCCAAAAGTAACCAGTAACATTTAATTTTCTTTGAGTTTTTAATTCCGCAACGAGTTTCTTAAATGTGATACCCTAAGGAGGGGGTGTCGTATTAGTGGTATGTTGTGTTGATGTTGTGTGATCTCTGATTGAGATTGTTTGAATTACTTATTAGAAGTAATGTGTGATAACTAGTAAGTTTACGTTTCATTTTCTGGTTGCCATTTAACTGATTTTGTCTTGTATGTCAGTTATGGAACTCGAAGGTGCACGTGGACGTGGATGAGGACACGGCCGTGGGGGAGGCCATAGAGGAGGTCGTATTGGTGGCCATGGTAATTTCGAAGAGAACTACGAAGATGCAGGTGCAATGGATTATGCAGCACAAGCGATGGCGGATGTTGCCGCTGCTATTGCACTTCAGACAGCTACCATGGCTGCCCAGAACCAACAGGAACAGATTCTAGCTGAACAGTGGCCAAGGCAGAGGTTTGACTGCTTTTAGATGCCAGAATCCACCATAGTTTCATGGGGATGTGGATCCTGTGGAAGCTGATTTGTGGATTCAGGAAGTAGAGAAAATCTTTGAGCTGATTCACAGTCCAAAAGGAGTGAAGGTGCCTTATGCTACTTTTCTGCTGTTAGGAGATGCTGAGTATTGGTGGAAGGGCACTAAGAAAATGCTAGAAGCGGACAATCAGGAGATTACTTGGGAGATATTTCGGAACATGTTTCTGAACAAGTATTTTCCTCAGAGTGCTCGAGCTGAAAAAGAGCAAGAATTTCTGCATCTTCAAAAGAGGGATTTATCTGTCGGGGAATACGCGGCAAGGTTTGAATCACTTGCCAAGTATTCCCGCTTTTTTCAAAACAACCCAGATGAGGATTGGAGGTGTGAATGATTTGAAGGAGGATTGCGTTTCGAGATTAAAGAGCCGGTACCACCACTGGAAATTAGGAATTTTCAAGCCTGAGTTGAGAAATGTAGAAAAGTGGAACAAATGAGGAAAAGAAGAGACAACAAAGGAAATGTAGGAGGATCAGCTAGATCGAAGGGTCAATTTCAGAACCAGAGGGGGAAGCAAGTTCAGAACAAACCTTATTGCCGACCACCAGGGAATAACTGAAACCAACAATCATATTGTCCTGTTGCTACTGCATCAGGTAATGGAGGCCAGAGGAACCAAAATCAAAGCTCAGTCAGAAAGTGTTACAAATGTGAAGATCTAAATCAATTGGCGGATACTTACCCAGTTAGGGGAATGAGGTGTTTCAATTGTGGTCAGATGGGGCACTTGGCAAGATATTGTGGTGCACCGAGGTCTGCACCAGTTGTCAACACCGTAAAGACCAATAAGTCGACAGCTAAGGGGAGAGTTTACACCATGAGTGGTGATGAGGCTTCCGATTCCGATGATTTCATACAAGGTAGTAGCGACATAGCTGGTAATCTCATTACTATACTTTTTTGATTCGGGTGCATCACATTCTTTTATTAAGATGGATTCTATGAGACATTTGAAATTGCCTGTTTCTTCTTTATCGTATGACTTGATTGTTTCAACCCCAACTGCTAATCCAGTTACCATAAATTCTATATGTTTGAACAGTCCTATTATCATTCAGGATAGACATTTTCTTGTTAATCTAATATGCCTACCTTTTTATTCAGTTAGATGTAATTTCTTGTTAGTCAGAAAGTGTTACAAATGTGAAGATCTAAATCACATGGAGGATACTTACCCAGTTAGGGGAATGAGGTGTTTCAATTGTGGACAGATGGGGAACTTGGCAAGAGATTGTGGTGCACCAGTTGTCAACACCGTAAAGACCAATAAGTCGACAGCTAAGGGGAGAGTTTACACTATGAGTGGTGCTGGGGCTTCCGATTCTGATGATTTCATACAAGGTAGTAGTGACATAGCTGGTAATCTCATTACTGTACTTTTCGATTCGGGTGCATCACATTATTTTATTGAGATGGATTCTATGAGACATTTGAAATTGCCTGTTTCTTCTTTATCGTATGACTTGATTGTTTCAACCCCAACTGCTAATCCAGTTACCATAAATTCTATATGTTTGAACAGTCCTATTATCATTCAGGATAGACATTTTCTTGTTAATCTAATATGCCTACCTTTTTATTCAGTTAGATGTAATTTCTTGTCAGTCAGAAAGTGTTACAAATGTGAAGATCTAAATCACATGGAGGATACTTACCCAGTTAGGGGAATGAGGTGTTTCAATTGTGGACAGATGGGGCACTTGGCAAGAGATTGTGGTGCACTGAGGTATGCACCAGTTGTCAACACCGTAAAGACCAATAACCCGACAACTAAGGGGAGAGTTTACACCATGAGTGGTGCTGAGGCTTCCGATTCTGATGATTTCATACAAGGTAGTAGCGACATAGCTAGTAATCTCATTATTGTACTTTTCGATTCGGGTGCATCGCATTCTTTTATTGCGATGGATTCTGTGAGACATTTAAAATTGCCTGTTTCTTCTTTATTGTATGACTTGATTGTTTCAACCCCAATTGCTAATCCAGTTACCATAAATTCTATATGTTTGAACAGTCCTATTATCATTCAGGATAGACATTTTCTTGTTAATCTAATATGCATGCCTTTAGTACAGTTAGATGTAATTTTAGGCATGGATTCATTATCTTCCAACCGTATTCTTTTAGATTGTGCTCATAAGACTTTAATTTTTACTAACCCTGAGATTTATGGATTTTTATCTACCAACCAAGTAAGAACTTTTTTGATAGAAAGAGATCAGGGATACTTGCTTTTAACTAACTTAGAAGTCGAGGGGGAGACCGATTTGAGTACGGTGCCTATAGTAAGAGAGTTTCCGGATGTCTTTCCTAATGACGTTCCTGGTTTGCTTTCAGTAAGAGAGGTAGAATTCTCCTTCGACTTAGTATCAGGAGCCGGACCAATTTCTATCGCTCCATATCGAAGTAGCTTGTTGAGTTGAAAACTCAACAGGAGGACCTTTTGTCGAAACAGATTGTTGGTGACGCCGGCAAGTGTACCGGGTCGTCGCAAGTGATAAAAGAAACACGGTAAGTATTTACCGAGGTCGAACTCAGGGATTGGGCTACCAATTCGACTAATCCACGGGAAATCCGATACGTTTGGTCAAGTTACAGAAGGTGGTTGAGAGAGAAGATAGGATCAAATTCAAATTAACGAATCTATTAAACTAATTAACTAAAAATCTGAAATTAAAATATCCAAGGTCTCAAATCCACCTACCCAATCATGTAAACCCAAGTGACGATGAATTCCTCCCTAAGTTCAATTACAACGTCAACCGGGACCCATAAATTCTCCTAAATCCACGGTCGTGCTCATTAGGACGTATTCGAAGATTGGATTAATTACTTGCAGGTCTCATAATCCTAATCTCGAATTCTGTTAATTCTTGTTCCCTAAATGGTTGCACTAATCTCCTAATTCCACGGTCGTGCTCATCATTCGATTAGTGATTCCAATTCAAGTTCTAAAACGTGAATCGCCGTTTGGCCTTAACACGTTTAACTAGTTAATCATGCAACACATATGATCAACACAATCAATTCAGAATTGGAAAACATTAATTAAAAGAAGGAAAGGAAAACATACATCACATCGAATCTACACTGCCATGGGCGGCTTCATTGTTTCCTCGGACGACGGGATTAGTTCCTCATGCTCATAGACAAACACTTGGACATAATCACCATCGTAAAATAAAAAGAAAAGAGAAAAGGAGACGCAGCTCCAAAGAGAAACAAGGATTCGTAACTAAACTGCCCTAACAAGTGGAAAAACCTCTCCTCCCCGTCTCCTCATTCTGATCTGAAACAGCCTTTAAATAAGGATTCTGTTTCTCGCCCGCTCGAGGGGCGAGCTTGTCCTCGCGACGCGAATTTTAGTTTGGCGCACATTCAAATCTTGGATCTCGCGGGGCGAGCGCCTATTCGCGAGGCGAATTGCAGTTTTGGCTCCATCCTGAGTTTGAATGATCGCGTGGCGAATTGTGATTGGCGAGGCGAGTCTCCAAACCCTAATCTGTCACAGCCGTGATATTTATCACGGCTAGGCCGTGATGGTCTCTGTCTTCCAGGGTCTTCAGGATCTCGCGAGGCGAGACACCTCTCGCGGGGTGAGACTTCAATTCTAGGTTGTGACCTTCATCACGGCTAGGCCGTGATTGTCTCTGACTTCCAGGTCTTCATGTTTCGCGGGGCGAGAATATTTTAGCGGGGCGAGCCAGAAGTGATGACTTTTGCTGCTTTGTTGACCTTCAGGCTCGCGGGGCGAGCGTACACTCGTGAGGCGAGTGTCTACAGAAGTGCTTTTTCCACTGCTTCTTGACTTTCCTTGACTCCCGGAGCTTCACTTATTGACCTGAAAACACCAAAAGCAACCAAAAGCATAATTCTATCCAAAATAAGCTAAAAACTATACAAAAGACGCAAAACGAGTCAAAGTCCAACTTAGGAACAAAACAAGGCAAATTTGGGCGAAAACGAGAGTGAACTCGACTAATTGGCACATAAACCCTAGTTCATCTAGTCATAAAACTAGATAAGCCGAAGGCTTATCAAAACACCCCAAACTTAAACCTTGCTTGTCCCCAAGCAAGCTTAAAACTCAAAAACGACTCAAGACTTGGCAAGCCTAAAGGAATCAATCGATTTCGCACAAATTTAATGCAATCAAAACAGTTTTTCTCCAATGATCTCCCCCCCTTTTTTTCATCAATGTAATCCCCACATTCATCTACTTTAAACAGTTGAGAATTTATCATTCATGCAATCATTAATCTAAGTTGAGGATCAGAGTCACACACAAAAGGAAGATCACCAATTTCAAACAATTGCCTTCCTCACAAGGGTATGTAAAATTTCACTCATCCGCTCAATTCGTCAAGGCTTTCAACTTTTTCACTCAATTACACTTATCAAGAGCACTTCCCATGAATTTGATTTTCATCTCAAACATAGTTCCCACAAAAACATGTATGCAACATCAGAAGGTCTTTCAAAGGTTGTAATGGGGCCTGGCTAAGGGTAGGATAATGAAGGATACTAGGCTTAAGTCCCTAGGAACTAAGAGAGCATGAGCATTTTGACACTTTTTCCACTCAAATTCCTTTTTCCAATTTTTCATTTAGGCTCGGGTGACTACATCCTTTTCCTTGCTAATCTTTTTGTTTTGCCCCTTTTCTTTTGGCAATTTTTTTGTTTTCTTATTTTCTTTTCTTTTTGCCTTGGGTCAACCTTTATTTTATTTTTCTCATCCCAATATGACATATCACCTCGTAGCCACCCCAAACTTAGTTTCTCACAACTCTTTTCTCATTAAGCTTCCATGCTCTCCTAATCCTAAGATTGGGTTAACATGGTTTTTCAGATTTTGGCTCGTAATATAGGGTCATCAAGAAACAATAGGTCAATTGGGCTCAATTTGGCTAACTAGGGAACATGCATTAGGGATGGTCCTTTTTAGGCCAAGTAGTTATTTCAAAGAAAATCGCCTAAATCATTTGATGCAACACATAATCATGCAAACCATATAGAGATTCAAGCAAATTCGGGAAAGTGCAACTTAACAGTGATTCACACAATCAAAAACAGAGTTGGAGGCTCAAATCCTCACCTGGACATTTTGCAAATTGTTTGACCGAGATACGATTCCTAATGTGTGCACCCCCTCACCCCAAACTTATCATAAATCAAGTAGTCACAATAAAGTTCTCAAAGTTCAGTTTTCAATTTTTAAGTGGGGATAAACTTTTCTAATTTCAGAACTTAGGGGAAATCATCAATGGTCAAATAATTTATGCAATCAATCCATGCTCAATTTAATTAAAATCCAACAAGCTTGCCGACACGACATTCATACAACAACTCTTGATCTTCTCAAATTATTCAAGAGTGACAAACAAAACAAAAACAGAAATAAAAACAAAACAAAAGTTAGGAGAAGAGAGGGATACCTAGCTTGGGTTGCCTCCCAAGTAGCGCTTGTTTAACGTCCCGAGCCTGACTTATTAAGAAGCATCCACCTGGATCCCATAGCCTGTGAAACAAGGGCCAAGAGACGCTCATCATGTGAGATCCTCCACCCGGATCCCATGGTTTATGAAGTGGCCCTCGTAGGAGCAATATGACTCTATCCATACTTCCACCAAGCCCGTGTGTGAAAACTCCATTGACCTTTGTAAGTATGAATTCACTTCCTCTCGGGTCAAATGGTGTTTTCTCGAGGAAGTGTGCCAGACGAGTGGGAGGGTCTAACTTACCGGTGTCCACACATGCATGCAAGCCAACATATTTATTTAACGCATCAAAATCAGGTTGCTTGGCAAGCATGGTGAAGTCCTCTACCATTTTATCTTCATTTTGATCTCTACCCCCTTGCTCCATTGCCTTGTCCTTTGCCAACTCCTCTTCCTTAGGTTGCTCTTCCTCAACATGTGGTAGTTCCTGGGCCTTGTCGCTTGTCAATTCCGTTTCCTCCAGTTGTTCTTCCTCAACATGTGGTAGTTCTTCCTCAACTCCCTGAGAACTAGTTACATCCCAGTCATATCCCAACACCCCACTGCTTCTAGTTGTTGTGGCATTGCATTGGTTCTTAGGGTCGTTCTCGGTATCAACTGGGAGAGTGTCTGGGAGAGGCTCATTTAGTTGCTTTGCAAGCTGGGCAATCTGCATCTCTAGATTCTGAAGTGCCAACCCTGTATGAGTTGCCAACTTGTCAACTTTCGTATTCACCTTCTCTGTGTTGATTATCATCTTTTCCATTGCCGCATTCATCTTCTCCAGAGCCAACTCCCAAGGTTGTGGTTGCCAATTCTGTTGAGGTTGTGGTTGCCAGGCTAGACCACCGCCATCATTAGTCCAACCGAAATCCGGATGGTCTCTACTCATATCTCCCCAATACTGATTCTGACTCTGATAGTTGTTCTGGGGCACGCTGTCACTATGCCATGGTTCCACATATACTTGAGGGAAGTAGAACGGACAACTCCAAGTGTCATGGTTCCCATTACAATATTCGCAACCCGGAAGCATTCCTTCGTGTACCTCGCATACAAAACAAGGCAAGACCAAGTGGAATCAAAGAAGTAGAGAGAGATAGTAGAAAATAAAAAGAAAATAATAAAAATAAAAATAAAAATAAGAACAAAAATAACTTAACCAAATAATCAAACTTCCCTAAAAAATTAGGAAAATTGGTTGTGCCAATCCCCGGCAACGGCGCCAAAAACTTGTTGGTGACGCCGGCAAGTGTACCGGGTCGTCGCAAGTGATAAAAGAAACACGGTAAGTAATTACCGAGGTCGAACTCAGGGATTGGGCTACCAATTCGACTAATCCGCGGGAAATCCGATACGTTTGGTCAAGTTACAGAAGGTGGTTGAGAGAGAAGATAGGATCAAATTCAAATTAACGAATCTATTAAACTAATTAACTGAAAATCTGAAATTAAAATATCCAAGGTCTCAAATCCACCTACCCAATCATGTAAACCCAAGTGACGATGAATTCCTCCCTAAGTTCAATTACAATGTCAACCGGGACCCCTAAATTCTCCTAAATCCACGGTCGTGCTCATTAGGACGTATTCGAAGATTGGATTAATTACTTGCAGGTCTCATAATCCTAATCTCGAATTCTGTTAATTCTTGTTCCCTAAATGGTTGCACTAATCTCCTAATTCCACGGTCGTGCTCATCATTCGATTAGTGATTCCAATTCAAGTTCTAAAACGTGAATCGCCGTTTGGCCTTAACACGTTTAACTAGTTAATCATGCAACACATATGATCAACACAATCAATTCAGAATTGGAAAACATTAATTAAAAGAAGGAAAGGAAAACATACATCACATCGAATCTACACTGCCATGGGCGGCTTCATTGTTTCCTCGGACGACGGGATTAGTTCCTCATGCTCATAGACAAACACTTGGACATAATCACCATCGTAAAATAAAAAGAAAAGAGAAAAGGAGACGCAGCTCCAAAGAGAAACAAGGATTCGTAACTAAACTGCCCTAACAAGTGGAAAAACCTCTCCTCCCCGTCTCCTCATTCTGATCTGAAACAGCCTTTAAATAAGGATTCTGTTTCTCGCCCGCTCGCGGGGCGAGCTTGTCCTCGCGACGCGAATTTTAGTTTGTCCCGCATTCAAATCTTGGATCTCGCGGGGCGAGCGTCTATTCGCGAGGCGAATTGCAGTTTTGGCTCCATCCTGAGTTTGAATGATCGCGTGGCGAATTGTGATTGGCGAGGCGAGTCTCCAAACCCTAATCTGTCACAGCCGTGATAAATCGTGATGGTCTCTGTCTTCCAGGGTCTTCAGGATCTCGCGAGGCGAGACACCTCTCGCGGGGCGAGACTTCAATTCTAGGCTGTGACCTTCATCACGGCTAGGCCGTGATTGTCTCTGACTTCCAGGTCTTCATGTTTCACGGGGCGAGAATATTTTAGCAGGGCGAGCCAGAAGTGATGACTTTTGCTGCTTTGTTGACCTTCAGGCTCGCGGGGCGTGCGTACACTCGCGAGGCGAGTGTCTACAGAAGTGCTTTTTCCTCTGCTTCTTGACTTTCCTTGACTCCCGGAGCTTCACTTATTGACCTGAAAACACCAAAAGCAACCAAAAGCATAATTCTATCCAAAATAAGCTAAAAACTATACAAAAGACGCAAAACGAGTCAAAGTCCAACTTAGGAACAAAACAAGGCAAATTTGGGCGAAAACGAGAGTGAACTCGACTAATTGGCACATAAACCCTAGTTCATCTAGTCATAAAACTAGATAAGCCGAAGGCTTATCAATTATACGACCGAGTGTTTCCCTATGGGGAGCACCAGTTCTTCTGGTGAGAAAGAAAGACGGAGGTCTGAGACTTTGCGTGGATTTTAGACTACCTAACAAAGTGACAATTAAGAATAAGTACCCTTTACCGCGTATAGATGATTTGATGGATCAACTGCGAGGAGCTGTTGTGCTCTCAAAAATTGACTTGAGGACGGGTTATCATCAGATTAGGGTAAAGACTTAGGTATCGTTTGATATCTGGAATGTTTTATTCCCAGGCAAACTACATTCCTGGGAATATGATTCCCGGGAATAAAGTTTTCCCACCTTCACACACGGGAATAGAGTTGTCCCAAGTTTATAACTATCATTCAGTAATTTTATTCCCGGGAATCTTTTATGCCTGGGAATAAAATTTTAAAACTTGTAATAATCATGGGAAAACTTTATTCCCATGTCAACATTCCCGGGAATACTTTTTTAAAACTTGTACCAAAAGCTACCTTGAGATATACCAAAGACTGCGTTCAGAACTCATTATGGACATTATGAGTATCTCGTAATGCCTTTTAGAGTGACGAATGCACCTGCTATCTTCAAGGACTACATGAATCGGATTTTTTGTCCTTTTCTTGATAAGTTCGTTGTCGTGTTCATCGATGACATTCTCATTTACTCTAAGAGTACTGAGGAACATGAAGAAAATTTACGACAAGTTTTACAAATCCTACGTGAGAAAGTTTTGTATGTAAAACTGTCTAAGTGTGAGTTTTGGCTCAAGGAAGTAAAGTTTTTGGGACATGTGATTACTGAGGAAGGAATCGCTGTCGATCCTGTAAAAGTAGAAGCAGTACTTTCTTGGGAAAGACCAAAGACGGTAACGGAGATTCGAAGTTTTTTCGGTCTAGCCGGTTACTATAGGAGATTTATTTAAGGTTTTTCCAACATAGTTACGTCGTTGACTCAACTTACAAGGAAAGATCAACCTTTTGTTTGGACGAAGAAGTGCGAAGAAAGTTTCCAAAAGATTAAATAACGGTTGACAACCTCGTCGGTATTAACACTACCTGAACCGAATGAACCTTATGAAGTATATTGTGATGCTTCACATCAAGTTTTAGACTGTGTTAATGCAACGTTGGAAAGTTGTAGCTTATGCGTCACGTCAGCTAAAGACTCATGAAAGAAATTATCCGATGTATGATTTAGAGTTAGCTACTGTGGTTTTTGTTAGAATATATATAAATATATTTTGTATCTAGTCATAATGTTAATGATCTTGTGGATAATTAGTTTCCTTAATTATAGCCCAGGATCTCTCTTGTAATGGTTGTATATAGCCACAATTATGCTAATGTGTATAATTAATTTCCTTAATTATAGCCTAGGATCTCTCTTGTAATGGTTGTATATAACCACAATTATGCTAATGAAATCAGCACAGAATTATATTCTTTCATGGTATCAAGAGACTAGGGTTGGTTCCTCTCCCGCTTCTGCCGCGCCCTAGCTTCTCTTCTTTTCCTTCTAGCCTCCATCTCTCTTCTCACGTCAGCCACCATGGCTGACTCCAACAAATTCCACCCGGCTCTTGCTATCTCCAACATCAAGAACCATATATCTATCACCCTGGAGAAGGAAAACATCCAATATGCGACATAGGCGGAACCGTTCAAGATTCACGCACGTTCTCACAAGGTCCTCCACCATATCATCCCAGCGGAGAAAGGCAAGGAGAAGGCATTTAAAACCGACGAAGAAAAGGAACTGTGGTCGACCCTTGATGCTACGGTCCTTCAATGGATTTATGCAACAATCTCACATGACCTGTTGCATACTATTCTTGAACCCGATGCAACGACAATGGAGGCATGTAATAGGTTGCGTGATATATTCCAAGACAATAAGAATTCTCCGGCTGTAACTCTTGAGCAACAATTCTCCCATACCAACATGGAGGATTTCCCGAATGCCTCTGCGTATTGTCAACGGTCCAAGGAATTGTCGGATCAACTCAAGAACGTAGGCGCACTGGTCTCAAACAACCGTCTTGTTCTTCAAATGGTGGTTGGCCTCATCGAGGCTTACAATGGGGTTGCCACGCTCATTCACCAAAGCGATCTTCTTCTACTGTTCTATCAAGCCCGCTCTATGCTCATGTTGGAAGAAGCCGGTCTCGCGAAGAAGGTCGCAACCGGCATGAGTGTAGCCATGATGGCTCACGAAACTGATGACTCTAACTCCCTCTCCAAGAATTACCATCAAAATTGGCTTCATCATGGTGGTAAAAAAGGTCAAAACCGCAACAACAGTGGCAAAAACAATGGTGGGCATCGCGGTGGCGGCAAGAGTGGCAGCGGTGGTGACCGCGGTGGAGGCCGCAATGGTGATCGGCAAGAAGAAACAGTTGGTTGGCAAGAAGAACAGCGCGGCACCAAAGAATGGCCTCACGGACGGTGGCAAAGTGGCCATGGATGCCTTGGGCTCTTCCACCGTGCCCATACCCCTCCTCATCTTGGGCCAGGCCCAGTTTTCAGCAAGCCAAGTAGTGCCAGCCAGGCATCCTTGGGCCGAAACCGCCACAGGCCTACACGGTAGCAGTAGCTCCACCCACTCTGACAGACATCGAAGCAGTGATGCACACTCTTGGGCTTAATCCTTCAGATGCAAATTGGTACGTGGACACTGGTGCCACCTTTCACATGACATCAGAACAAGGTAATCTCTCGTCTTACTTTAATTTGAGCAATAATCGTGGTATAATTGTTGGTAATGGTCATTCAATTCCAATTCGTGGTTATGGTCACACCAATTTGTCTCCCCCGAATCCTCCCTTAGCCTTGAAAAATGTCCTTCATGCCCCTCAACTTATTAAAAACTTAGTGTCGGTTAGAAAGTTTATAACTGATAACTCAGTTTCTGTTGAATTTGACCCTTTTGGTTTTTCTGTGAAGGATTTCCAGACGGGGATGCGTCTAATGAGATGTGAGAGTCGGGGCGACCTTTATCCCATCACAACCACCATCACCACCAATCAAGCCACTTCACCATCTACTTTTGCAGCTTTAGCACCATCGTTATGGCATGCTCGTTTGGGACATCCGGGAGCACCTGTTTTTGACTCACTTAGGCTAAATAAATTTATTGAGTGTAATCAAACTCGTGGTTCTCATGTTTGTCATTCTTGTTCTCTTGGAAAACATGTTAAGTTGCCATTTGATTCTTCTACTTCTTGCACTGTTATGCCTTTTGATATTATCCATAGTGATATTTGGACATCTCCCATTTTGAGCTCTTCAGGCCACCGATATTATGTTTTGTTATTGGATGATTACTCTAATTTTTTGTGGACATTTCCATTGTTTAAGAAGTCTCAAGTTTTTTCCACATTTGTATCTTTTAGAGCTTTCATCGGCAATCAATTTGAACGGGAAGTAAAGAACATTCAATGTGATAATGGTGGAGAATTTGATAATGGACCCTTTTGGGCATTTTGTAAAGTAAATGGGTTAGCTTTTCGCCTCTCTTGTCCACATACATCATCACAAAATGGGAAAGCCAAGATAAAAATTCGTACCGTTAACAACATTATCCGTACTCTTCTAGTCCATGCATCTTTACCACCTTCATTTTGGCATCATGCTTTACAAATGGAAACCTATCTCCTCAACATTCTTCCAAGTAAACAATTAGCCTATCAATCGCCTCTCCAGGTTCTTTATCAAAAGGACCCTTCTTACTCTCACCTTCGGGTTTTTGGGTGTTTATGCTATCTTCTATTACCGTCTACTACCACAAACAAACTTCAATCCCGTTCCACCCCGTGTGTCTTTTTGGGGTACCTATCTAATCATCATGGTCACAAGTGCTATGATTTGTCCTATCGTAAAATCATACTAAGTCGCCATGTCATTTTTTATGAAACCCAATTCCCATTTGCTAAGTTGCACAATCCACAACCTCACACTTATGGTTTTATGGACGATGGACCCTCCCCTTACGTCGTCCACCATTCGACCTCACAGCTAGGCCTAAACCAACCGGCCGAGCAGGTTGTGCCCAACCCACAATCTCCAACCAGCCCACCCTCATCCAGCCCAGCACCTGCACCTTCACTTCCATATTAGCCCACTCCTCTTTCGGCTTTCAGACCCGTTACACATAGTCAGCATGGGATTTTCAAACCCAAACGACAATTAAATCTTAACACTAATGTCACTAAATCCCCCCGCCACGTAACCCCGTGTCTGCCCTTCATGACCCGAATTGGAAAATGGCTATGGATGATGAATTTAATGCTCTTATTAAAAATAAGACGTGGGAGTTGGGGCCTCGTCCACCTGATGTTAATGTGATTCGGTCTATGTGGATTTTTACTCATAAAGAAAAATCTGATGGTGTTTTTGAGAGGCATAAGGCCCGTCTTGTAGGTGATGGCAAAACTCAACAGGTTGGCATAGATTGTGGTGAGACTTTTAGCCCGGTAGTCAAATCGGCAACTATTTGCACTGTTCTCAGTTTAGCCCTCTCTAAAGCATGGCCCATTCACCAACTTGACATGAAGAATGCTTTCTTGCATGGAGAACTCAAAGGGACTGTGTACATGCATCAGCCCATGGGTTTTAGGGACCCGGATCATCCTAGTCATGTATGCTTGTTGAAAAAATCTCTATATAGGCTCAAACAGACCCCTCGAGCTTGGTACAAGAGATTTGCTGATTATGTTTCTACTCTTGGGTTTTCTCACATTACTTCTGATAATTCTCTCTTCATTTACCGGCAAGGTACAGCTATGGCTTACATTCTTTTGTATGTGGATGATATTATATTGACAGCTTCCTCTGATGCTCTTCGCAAGTCTATCATATCCCTTCTAAGCTCGGAATTTGCTATGAAGGACCTGGGGCCATTGAGTTATTTCTTGGGTATAGCTGTAAATCGTCATACAGGTGGTTTATTCTTATCTCGGCGGAAGTATGCAGCAAAGATCATTGAACGGGCCGGCATGTCATCTTGTAAGCCATCTCCTACTCCGTTTGACACTAAACCGAAGCTTAGTGCTAATTCCGGCACACCATATGCAGATCCATCTCATTATCGACGCCTTACAGGGGCTCTTCAGTATCCCACTTTCACGAGACCCGATATTGCTTATGCTGTGCAACAGGTGTGTTTATTCAAGCATGACCCGCGAGAAGAACACATGCATGCACTCAAGTGTATTGTGCGCTACATTCAGGGAACTCTTGATTATGGCTTGCATCTTTATCTTTCTTCCACACCCATTCTCCTTTATTATACAGATGCTGATTGGGGTGGGTGTCCGGATACCAGACACTCTACATCTGGTTATTATGTGTTTCTTGGTGATAATTTAATTTCTTGGTCCACCAAACGGCAAGCTACTTTGTGACGATCTAGTGCGGAGGTAGAATACCGAGGCGTTGCCAATGTGGTTTCTGAGTCTTGTTGGTTACGAAACCTTCTTCTAGAACTTCATTGTCCTATTCAGAAAGCTACCTTGGTGTATTGTGATAATGTTAGTGCGATATATCTCTCTGGAAATCCTGTTGAACATCAGCACACTAAACATATCGAGATGGATATTCACTTTGTTCGCGAAAAGGTTGTTCGTGGGGAAGTTCGCGTCTTACATGTCCCGTCACGTTATCAGATTGCAGATATTTTTACAAAGGGCCTTCCCTTGGTTCTATTTGAGGATTTTCGGGACAGTCCCAGCGTACGACAACCTCCCGCTTCGATTGCGGGGTGTGTTAGAATATATATAAATATATTTTGTATCTAGTCATAATGTTAATTATCTTGTGTATAATTAGTTTCCTTGATTATAGCCTACGATCTCTCTTGTAATGGTTGTATATAACCACAATTATGCTAATGTGTATATTTAGTTTCCTTAATTATAGCCTAGGATCTCTCTTGTAATGGTTGTATATAACCACAATTATGCTATTTAAGTCAGTACGGAATTATATTCTTTCAGTTTTTGCACTAAAGATATGGAGACACCACTTGTATGGAGCTAAGTTTGATGTCTTTAGTGACCACAAAAGTCTAAAGTACCTGTTTGATAAAAAAGAGCTCAACATGAGGCAGAGATGATGGATGGAATTACTGAAGGATTACGACTTTATGTTACAATGTCATCTTGGAAAGGTGAACATGGTAGCTGGTGCACTTAGCCAGAAAGCCATTCATATCTCAGCTATGATGGTAAAGGAAGTAAGTAAAGAGAAGATCAATTTAGGAATGATCAAAATTTCTAGTGGATTAATGGAAGAAATCCGAGAACAACAAGCCGTGGATGCGTATCTTCAAGAAAAAAAGGAATTAATGGAACAAGGAAAAGTTACAAAATTTAGTTTGGGACCAGATCACATTTTAAGGTGCAAGGGACGAGTATGTGTACCTGATAATCCTGAGATGAAAAATATGATTCTTGAGGAATCACACAAGTGTAAGTTAAGTATTCATCCTGGATCAACAAAGATGTATCAACATTTGAAACAAAGATTTTGGTGGCCAGGCATGAAAAAGCAAGTAGCGAAGTACGTTATGTCATGTCTGACATGTCAAAAAGCGAAGGTAGAACATCAAAGACCTGGAGGTATGCTTACATCGTTAGATGTACCAGAATGGAAGTAGGATTACATATCAATGGATTTTGTGATAAGTTTACCATGAACTTCCAAAGGTTTTGATTCAATTTTAATTTGGTGATCGTTGACAGGCTAACGAAATTAGCACATTTCTTACCTGTTAAGATCAATTACACAGTGGAAAAACCGACTGATGTTTATATCAAGGAAGTGATTAGGCTTCACAGAGTACCTTTGAGTATTGTATCAGATCGATATCCAAAATTTACTTCACGTTTCTGAGGAAGCTTACATCAAGCTCTAGGAACCAAGTTAAGATTAAGTTCAGCATATCATCCTCAGGCCGATTAAGTTCAGCATGTGTCTTAGACCATCGTGGAAGTTGGGATGACCTGTTGTCGCTTATCAAGTTCACGTATAACAATAGTTTTCATTTGAGTATAGGGATGGCACCCTATGAGGCTCTGTGTGGGAGAAAGTGTCAAACTCCTTTGTGTTGGTACCAAGATGGAGAAAGCATGATTTTAGGTCCCAAAATCGTGCAGCAGACAACGGAGAAGGTTAAACAAATCCGTGAAAAGATGAAAATGACACAAAGTAGGCAGAAGAGTTACTCGGATTGGAGAAGACGACCTCTCGAATTTCAAGAAGGTGAACATGTATTTCTGAGAGTCACACCCACGACTTGGGTAGGTAGGGTTATAAAGTCCAGAAAACTCACTTCTAAATTCATTGGACCTTACCAAATTCTTCGTCGTACTGGTCCAGTAGCATATCGAATTTCTTTGCCACCTTTTATTTCAAACATTCAAGATGTATTCCATGTCTCACAATTAAGGAAGTATATTCCTAATCGATCACACGTAATTGAATCCAACGAAGTACAATTAAAAGAAAACTTCTCTTATGAGACTTCGCCTTTACGAATCGAGGATAAGTTGATTAAGCAGCTCAGGGGCAAACGAATTTCCTTAGTCAATTTGGGATGAGACGACCAGAGAAGCAACATGGGAAGCTGAGGACAAGATGAGATTACAATATCCTGATCTTTTTCCAAGTACGTAATTTCGAGGACAATTTTTTTTTAGTGGGGTAGTAATGTAACACCCCGATTTTTCTGCTTTCTAATATCGGTAAATGTTTATATTTTTATCCGAGACTTAGAATATGATTTTGGATAAACCAAGGTCATTTTTCATGTTATACTTATTGTTATAAGGTTACGGGTAAAGTTTTGGTTGAAAATTCAGATGGAACCCGGTCTGCGTTTTCACTGACAGTAAAAGTTTACTGATCAGGAAACATAATTTTGACTCGTAAACAAAACGGTTAAGGTTAATATCGTATTTGCAACGATATTGGTATTTTTGAAAATTTTTGCATGAGAAAATAAAATATTATATTTTATATGGGTAAAAACTTCAAAATATCTTGCGGAAAACCAAAGTCCGGTAAACGACGGAGCTAGATACGGAGCTAAGGTGATTGATTTGACTGAGGTGACGAGCATTTATGGCGATCCTATCCGAGTCATAATGGCCATAATGGCACATAAATGACATTAGATATTTTGTTGGTGAAAAGACCAAAATAACCTTAGTTTTACATGGAAATTACAAGCTTTGCCATTACAATTTTTGGACCAAAAGGCCCTCCCCCACACGGCTCCACCTTCATTACACCACACTTAGGCAAATTTTCCTTCTCATTTCATCTTCATCAACATACTTTTCTCTAAAAACTCAAGAACACTCCAAGAACATCATAGTTGAAACTTAGTGATTTTGTGAAGAACTTCATCAATCTTTGTCATTTATTCAAGCTTCAAGAGGTAATCTCTTATCTTCATGATCAATCATGTATCCTCCTTCACCTATTTTATGAGTTAATGCCATGAATCATCGTCATCCAATTTCATGAAGCTTTCTTCAAAAATCTCTAAAAAATTGTAGAAAAGTCCATTTGACTTGAAACCAATTGAACTCATCATGATGCCAATATTGATCATCTAGAAGCATGATCACAAAAGAAATTTCCTCCTTATTTCTCCATTGATTACCGAAACCCTAGGTTTTTGGTGTAAATGGGTTTTGCTTCAATTTGTATCATGTGACACTTGATTTCAACTCTTTAATACCTATGATTATTGAATCCAAGAGATTAGAAACCAAATCAAATTGTAGCCTATTTTACTCATAAGGGACGAAACCCTAACCTTGTGGGTTGGATGATTTTTGATTCAAATCTTTGTCAAGTGATAGTTGATTATGTCTTTATCATGCTTAAGGATCATTAATCCAAGAGTTTGTAAAATTTTAACATCCCTAGCCTAATTAATTAGTGAAGGCCGAACCATAGTTCACATGAACTAGATGAGTTTTGTTTAATTTTGTTAATTTTGGTTGTGATTTGTTGTGAAGGATCAAATTGTGTTTGATTGTTCTGAGCTGTGCGGAGGAAACCGAAATTGAATCGGAAAACACTTCGTGAAACGAAACTTGAAATCTTCAAGAGGTAAGGTGGTCGCGCTGTCGCGCATGCGCCAAAAAAGCGAGCGGTTTTATAAAAATGTAGTTTAGGAAGCGACAACTCGGATATCGTCTCACAAGGACTCTTAGGTTGTTGTTATCAACACAAAATCATTTTTTGGGGGGGTTTGGTTTGAAATTCAAATGGAAAACAATGGAAAACAGAGCAATAAAACAGAGCAGTTTAAAAGATTATCAAATAGTTAAAGACGATTAATCTACTATTCTCGATTTCCCAACTATCATCGGTTCATGTAAATTCCAAGCCCTAAGCAGATTCTAATCCCCTTCCGGTTGTAGCAACAATTAACAAACAAAATCGCTACCACAGATATATGTTCCTATTCCCGAATTAAACAAACGGGGTTAAGCCCTCATGAACTAAACGAACATGAACGAACACACGCGAATTAAACAAACGCGATTCAATATAGGAACATAACATCACTGAAATAAATCAACACAACACTATACACTCCTGAATTAAACAAACAGAAATATATAGCATAGTATTGAAAAGGGAAAAGCATACAAAACAGGAATTACAAGAACCTCAAGTGTGATGGAAATCAATTACAGTAGACTAATCAAAGAAATTTAGTTCTCCATAAAAAAACGAAACACAACCAGGAAATATGTAAAGAAAACAATGGAGAATCAAAAGTTCTTCCAATCTGCCCAGAATAGCCATTTATAGTATTCAAGAACTGCGCCTACTCGCGAGGCGAACCATCAATCGCGAAGCGAGTATTATGAACAGTCTGCAACGTTTGGTCTTCTCGCGGGGCGAAGTACTGCTCACGTGGTGAGGAATGGAAGAGTCATGGCTTCTGGTCTTCAGTCTCGCGAGGCGAGACATGGATCCGCGAGGCGACACAGAAAGGGTTGCATTTTCTGGAGCAGTCAGCCTTCAGGTTCGCGAGGGCAGAATAGTATTCGCGGGGCGAGCCAGAGAGGATGACATTTTTGATGTTCAGCTGGCTTTCAGGTTCGCGAGGCGAGAAGACTCTCGCGGGGCGAACACCTCCAGGATTGGAATTTTCTCTGTTTCTTTATTCCTTGACTTCTAACTTAACCTGAAAACAATAAAATAGCCATAAGTGCTTTATTTGACTCAAAACTGGCTAAATTAACCTAAAACTACTTTAGAGACTCAAAACCTTGCTTGAGGACAATCTAATCTAATTTGGGTGAAAATAAGATATAATTAGCACAAAACCCCGGTCATACTAGCCATAAAACTAGATGAGTCAGAGGCTTATCAAAATACCCCAAACTTAAACTTTGCTTGTCCCCAAGCAAACTAAAACTCAAAAATCAAAAAGACTCAAGACATGGCAAGCTTAAGAGATTCAATCAACTTTGCACAAATTCAAGCAATTTCATCAAAACAGTTTTCTTCAATGTTCCCCCCTTTCAAACAAAGCAATCCCCACATGCAATTACTTTAAACAATTGAGAATTTCATCATTCAAACAATCAGTAATCTAAGCAGGGGATCCAAGTTACACACAAGAGGGAGATCACCAAATTCAAACAACTGCCTTCCTCACAAGGGCATTTAGTGTTTCACTCATCCAATCAGTCTGCAACGTTTGGTCTTCTCGCGGGGCGAAGTACTGCTCGCGTGGCGAGGAATGGAAGAGTCATGGCTTCTGGTCTTCAGTCTCGCGAGGCGAGACATGGATCCGCGAGGCGACACAGAAAGGGTTGCATTTTCTGGAGCAGTCAGCCTTCAGGTTCGCGAGGCCAGAATAGTATTCGCGGGGCGAGCCAGAGAGGATGACATTTTTGCTGTTCAGCTGGCTTTCAGGTTCGCGAGGCGAGAAGACTCTCGCGGGGCGAACACCTCCAGGATTGGAATTTTCTCTGTTTCTTTATTCCCTTGACTTCTAACTTAACCTGAAAACAATAAAATAGCCATAAGTGCTTTATTTGACTCAAAACTGGCTAAATTAACCTAAAACTACTTTAGTGACTCAAAACCTTGCTTGAGGACAATCTAATCTAATTTGGGTGAAAATAAGATATAATTAGCACAAAACCCCGGTCATACTAGCCATAAAACTAGATGAGTCAGAGGCTTATCAAAATACCCCAAACTTAAACTTTGCTTGTCCCCAAGCAAACTAAAACTCAAAAATCAAAAAGACTCAAGACATGGCAAGCTTAAGAGATTCAATCAACTTTGCACAAATTCAAGCAATTTCATCAAAACAGTTTTCTTCAATGTTCCCCCCTTTCAAACAAAGCAATCCCCACATGCAATTACTTTAAACAATTGAGAATTTCATCATTCAAACAATCAGTAATCTAAGCAGGGGATCCAAGTTACACACAAGAGGGAGATCACCAAATTGAAACAACTGCCTTCCTCACAAGGGCATTTAGTGTTTCACTCATCCACTCAGTCTTTGTCTAGGCTAACAACATTTCACTCAGTTTCACTTTTAAAAGCACTTCCCATGAATTTGATTTTCATCTCAAAATGGTTCCCACAGAAAACATGCATGCAACATCAAAAGGTCTTTTATGGGTTATAATGGGGCCTGGCTAAGGGTAGGATATACAAAGGTACTAGCTGAAGTCCCTAGGAACTAAGAGAGCATGAACAATTTGATACTTTGAATTTCCACTCAGATTCCTTTCTTCATTTTTCTTTATGCTTTGGGTGACTACAACCATGTCTTCTAATACTTTTATTTTTATCATTTTTACACTTTTCTTTTTTTTCTTTTCTTTTTTTTTCTTTTCTTTTCTTTTCTATTTTTCTTCTTTTTTTTTTCTTTGCCCTTTGGCTCCAACCTTTTTATTATATTTTTTTCTTTTTCTCAATCCCAAACAACACATCATATCCTTGTAGCCACCCCAAACTTAGTTTCTTGCAACCAATCTCTTGCTAAGATTCCATGCTCTCCTAATCCTAAGATTGGGTTAACCTGGTTTTTTTTTTCAGATTTTAGCTTGTAACATAGGGTTATCAAGAATTAACAGGCTAATCAGGCTCAAAGGGGCTAACTAGGAAACATGCATTAGGGATGGTTATTTTAGGCCAAGTAGTTATTTACAAAGAAAATGCCTAAATCATTTGTAGCAAACACATAAGCATGCAAACCATAAAGAGATTCAAGCAAATTCGGGAAAGTGCAATTCAAAAGTGATTCTCACAGTCAAAAACATGTTGGAGGCTCAAATCCTCACCTGGACATTTTTGCAAATTGTTTGACTGAGATTCTATCCCTAGTGTGTGCTTCCCATCACCCCAAACTTATCATAAATCATGCCATCACAACAAAATATCTCAAAGTTCAGTTTTCAATCATATGGGGATCACTTTTCAAAAAAAAAAAATTTCAACCTAGGGGGAATCATCAACAATATAAATCACATATCATGCAATCATCTATGCAAAATTAATCAAAACCAATAAAACTTGCCAACATAAGACTCAACACACAAATACTCCTGATCTTCTCAAATTATTCAGGAGCTAAAAGAAAAACAAGACAGAACACAAAACAAAGCTACAATTAGTTCCCCCCCCCACACTTAAAACATACATTATCCCCATTGAAACAACATAACTATAAAATCAGAGTGAGGGAAAGGAAAGGGTACTCCCTGATCAAGTGTCAGTGTAGGTGGGAGCTTCCAAGGAGAGCTCCTCAACAATAGCATCGTCAGGAACACCAGCAGCCACACCATGGAATGGCTTCAGCCTCTGCCCGTTAACCTTGAAGGACTTGTTGCTTCCTGCATCTTTAATCTCTACTGCACCATAAGGAAACACATTAGTACCAACAAATGGGCCAATCCACTTGGACCTAAGTTTCCCAGCCATCATTTTCAGGCGGGAGTTAAACAGTAAGACTTGCTGGCCCACAGAAAATGTTTTCCTAGTAATCATCCTATCATGAAAATATTTTGTTTTCGCTTTATAAATCCTGAAGCTTTCATAGGCTTCTAGCCTAAGCTCCTCAAGCTGCTGCAACTGGAGTTTCCTTTCAATACCAGCTTTCTTCATTTCCAAGTTACAGCACTTGACTGCCCAATATGCACGGTGCTCAACTTCCACTGGGAGGTGACATGCCTTACCAAATACAAGCCGAAAGGGGGACATTCCTATTGGCGTATTGAAAGCGGTCCTCTGAGCCCACAGTGCGTCTTCCAGACGGCGGCTCCATTCCTTTCTATTCGGCTGCACCATTTTCTCTAAGATCTGCTTGATCTCCCTATTTGATATCTCAGCCTGGCCATTGGTCTGGGGATGGTAAGCAGTGGAGACTCTATGCACAACTCCATATTTTCGGAGTAGAGCTTCCATGGTGCAGTTGCAGAAGTGAGTGCCCTGGTCACTGATAATAGCCCGAGGTATGCCAAACCTGCAAAAAATATTGGACCTAACAAATTTTGAAACAACTTTAGCATCGTTAGTCCTAGTGGGGATAGCTTCCACCCACTTTGAAACATAGTCAACAGCCAAAAGAATGTACATAAAACCAAAAGATGCAGGGAAAGGACCCATAAAATCAATCCCCCACACATCAAAAACCTCACAGAAAAGCATGGGCTGCTGAGGCATCTCACTCCTACGAGTGATGGCAATGCCTGCTGTTTGACATTCCTTACAATTCCTGTAGACCTCATAGGCATCTCTAAAAATTGTGGGCCAGTAGAACCCAGAATCTAGGACTTTTCTTGCCGTCCTCTGTGGTCCAAAGTGTCCCCCTACTTGAGAGGCATGGGAAAAGTGCAAGATGGACTCTGTCTCATAATCGGTGACACACCTCCAAATCACCTGATCACTGCAAAACTTCCAAAGGTACGGATCATCCCACACATAGTATTTTGAATCACTCTTGAGCTTGTGGATCTTGGATCTACTTGTACCTGCAGGAACAACACCAGCAACAAGAAAGTTAACAATGTTAGCAAACCACGGCGTTACCCCATGCAGATGTAGAAGCTGTTCATCTGGAAAATCATCCTGGATGGGAGAAGGATCCTCATCCCTTGCTATTCGGCTCAAGTGACCGGCTACCAAATTTTCAGCTCCACTCTTGTCTTTTATCTCCATATTGAACTCTTGGAGCAAACGCATCCACCGAATCAATCTTGGCTTCGCTTTTGGTTTCTTTAACAGGTACTTCAGAGCTGCATGGTCAGTAAAAACAATAACCTTGGAACCTAGCAGATATGACCTAAATTTATCAAGTGCAAAAACAACAGCTAGCAGTTCCTTCTCAGTAGTGGTGTAATTTGATTGTGCAGTATCTAATGTCCTAGAAGCATAATGAATGACATGGGCAGCCTTGCCCACCCTTTGTACCAGAACCGCTCCCACAACATAATTAGAAGCATCACACATGAGTTCAAAAGGGAGGGTCCAGTCAGGGGGCTGGATGACGGGGGTAGAGGTCAATGCTCTTTTCAGGTAGTCAAATGCCTTCTTAAAGTTGTCATCAAAATGGAACATGGCATCATTCTTCAGGAAGTTTGACAATGGCAGAGCTATCTTGCTGAAGTCCTTAATGAAGCGCCTGTAGAAACCTGCATGGCCAAGAAAAGAACGAATCTCGCGAACGCAAGATGGATAAGGCAATGTAGAAATCACATCAATTTTTGCAGGATCTATTGAAATACCCTCTTTAGAAATAACATGACCCAAAACAATCCCCTGTTCTACCATAAAGTGACATTTTTCATAGTTCAAAACCAGATCAGTCTCAATGCATCTTTCTAGAATCAAACTCAGACTATGCAAACATGCATCAAATGAGGAGCCATATACAGTGAAGTCATCCATGAACACTTCCATGCAATTTTCAATAAATTCAGTAAAAATGCTAAGCATGCATCTTTGGAAAGTGCCAGGAGCATTACAAAGGCCAAATGACATCCTCCTATAGGCAAACGTGCCGAAGGGGCACGTGAAAGTGGTCTTTTCTTGATCCTCTGTGGCAATATGGATCTGGAAGCACCCGGAAAAGCCATCAAGAAAATAGTAATAAGATTTACCAGCCAGCCGTTCCAGCATCTGATCTATGAACGGCAAAGGAAAGTGATCCTTTCTGGTGGCCTGGTTCAACTTCCTATAATCTATACAGACTCGCCAGCTATTCTGGACTCTAGTGGGTACAAGCTCATTATTATCATTTCTTACCACTGTGAGGCCGGACTTTTTGGGTACAACTTGCACTGGACTTACCCAAGTACTATCAGAGATGGGGTATATGATACCTGCCTGCAGAAGTTTAGTCACCTCTTTCTTCACTACATCCAGAATCAATGGATTGAGCCGCCTTTGGGCCTGCCTAACTGGTATAGCCCCATCCTCCAACAGAATTCTATGCATACATCTGGAGGGGCTAATTCCTGGGATGTCGCCCAAGGTCCACCCAATCGCCTTCTTGTGCTTCTTCGTAACTTCCAAGAGTTTAGCTTCTCGGTCGAGTCAAGGGTGGAGGAAATAATGACTGGAAGTTTTTCATTCGTCTCCAAGTAAGCATACTTCAGGTTCCCAGGAAGTGGCTTGAGCTCTAAGGAGGGTGGTTGCTCAATGGATGGTACATTTGGAGTAGCCATGATGTCAAGAACTTCGGCTGAACAGACAGCTTCACTCACACTATCACCCTGCAAAGTTGAATCAAGAAACTCAGCACAAACAGCACACGGGTTAGTGTCAGTACAGTCAATACATGAATATATATCATCAAAGCCAGAAATAAATGGAAAATCAGACACAAGGTCCTCATGGGTGTCATCAATAATCTCAGAAAGCAACTCTAATTGGAAAACAGAGTGCTCCTCCAAGGGATGCTTCATAGCATCAAAGATGTTAAACTTTGCCACAATATCACCAAACTCCATAGACATGGTCCCATCATTAACATCAATCTTAGTCTTAGCTGTCTTCATGAATGGTCTGCCCATGATTATTGGTGATCTACTTGAATTTGTCTCTCCTGCCATGTCTAGGATGTAGAAGTCAGCAGGGAAAATCAACTCATCAACTTGTACCAGCACATCTTCTACCATCCCCATGGGGCGGGCACTGGTCCTGTTGGCCAACTGGATGGTGAGACCTGTATACTGAAAGGGACCAAGATCAAGGTTATTGAAAATAGAGGTGGGCATGACATTTATGGAGGCTCCCAAATCCAACAGGCAATTTTCAAATTTTCTGTCCCCAATAGTGCATGGAATAGTAAAAGTGCCTGGATCCTTGCACTTCTGTGGTAGTGCCTGAGTGGGGGCTGAAACAGTAACTTTTTCTGGTGCAGGCTTCGACTGGATAAGAGCTGAAACATTTCTTCCCAAATTAACTCTCTCATTACTCTTCAACTTCCTCTTGTTGGTGCATAAATCCTTCAGAAATTTAGCATACTTAGGCACCTGCTTGATCACATCTAGAAGGGTAATATTCACCGCCACCTTTCTGAACACATCTAAAATTTCCCTCTCCTTGTCTTCCCCACCAATCTTCTTATTTTTCTGCACTCTGTGTGGGAAGGGGATCGGTGGTATGTACACTTTCTCAGCTTCAACAATATCAGAAGGCTCAGGAGTTACCTCAACAGTTTCTTCATCTTTTCCAGAGGCTGCCTCAACAACTTTTCCAGATCTCAGAGAAATGGCACTCACATTAGGATTGGATACATTGGGATTTATCACTGTTTGTGCTGGCAGTTGACTTGATCCTTGAGCTTACTGTATGTTGTTTATGGAAGTGACAAGCTGTCCAATCTGTGTCTGCAAGGCTTGAATGGTAGCATACGTCCGCTGCTGAAACTGTCCAATCTGTCCAATCTGTGTGGTCAAAGTCTGAATACTAGTATTTGCTTGCTGCTGAAACTGGAGATTATTTGCAGCCAATTGCTTGATCATGTCCTCTAGGGAAGGTTCGGAAGGTGCAGAAGTGGTCACTTGAGGAGGATTCTGAGGTACTGCCATCGGTTGTTGTTGGGATGAGTTCCCATACCGAAGGTTAGGATGATTCCTCCAGTTGGGATGGTACCTATTTGTGGAGAGGTCAGGAGTGCTGTACCGGTTCTGACTGTTGCCTTGATTGTAATGATGGACTGCATAAGCTTGAGGCAATTCAGTACCTGACCCTTCTCTCAGAATGGGGCATGCATCAAACGGGTGCTCAGGAGAGTTGCACATGCCACACAACATTGCCGACTGAACCTTATCCATTGCCAATTTCTCCACCAAAGAAGTGAGCCTATCAATTCTATCATCACTGTCCTGGTTGGAAGAAGAACTATGGACCTCATGCACACCTCTTGTCTCAACAGAATTTCTCCTGGTTGTAAACTGCTAGGAGTTCAGTGACATATTTTCAATTAATTGCTTGGCAGCAGCTGGAGTCTTATCAACAAGTGCTCCCCCACTAGCAGCATCCAAAATATTTCTATCCATCGGTAGTAACCCTTCATAAAAATACTGGATAAGAAGTTGCTCAGAAATCTTATGCTGAGGGCAACTGGATATCAACTGCTTGAATCTCTCCCAATATTCAGCCAATGACTCATTTCCTTGTCTGATGCCACATATTTCCTTCCTGATTGATGCAGCTCTGGAGGCAGGAAAATATTTCTCTAAGAAGAGCTTCTTCAAATCGTTCCAGGTGGTAATAGAGTTTGGCTCAAGATAGAGCAGCCAATCCTTTGCAGCGCCCTGCAGTGAGAACGGGAAAGCTTTCAGCTTGATGTGATCCCCAGTTACTCCCTCTGGTCTCAAGGTTGTGGAGCAGACAACCTCGAATTCCTTCAAATGCTTGTGTGGATCCTCACCTGCAAGACCACTAAACCTTGGCAACAAATGGATTAGACCAGATTTTAATTCAAAGGGGGTAACAGCACCAGAATATTCAATACACAAGCCATTATAATTAACATCAGGGGCAGCAAGCTGTCTTAATGTCCTTTGGTCACCCATGTTATCAAAAATAGTTTTAGAATTAGAATCACTACTAGTGCTAGCCCGAATTGCTCTACGGCGTGTGTGCAGTGTTCTTTCAATTTCAGGATCAAAATCACACAGTTCAGGGCAAGTAGACCTAGTAGCCAGACCAATTCAAAACAAAAACGAAAATAAAATAAAAAAGAAAAAAAATGCGAAAATAACAAACAAAGAGTCCCCGGAAACGGCGCCAATTTTTTGTTCGCGCTGTCGCGCACGCGCCAAAAAAGCGAGCGGTTTTATAAAAATGTAGTTTAGGAAGTGACAACTCGGATATCGTCTCACAAGGACTCTTAGGTTGTTGTTATCAACACAAAATCAGTTTTTGGGGGGGTTTGGTTTGAAATTCAAATGGAAAACAATGCAAAACAGAGCAATAAAACATAGCAGTTTAAAAGATTATCAAATAGCTAAAGACGATTAATCTACTGTTCTCGATTTCCCAACTATCATCGGTTCATGTAAATTCCAAACCCTAAGCAGATTCTAATCCCTTTCCGGTTGTAGCAAAAATTAACAAACGAAATCACTACCACAGATATATGTTCCTATTCCCGAATTAAACAAACGGGATTAAGCCCTCATGAACTAAACGAACATGAACGAACACACGCGAATTAAACAAACGCGATACAATATAGGAACATAACATCACCGAAATAAATCAACACAACACTATACACTCCTGAATTAAACAAACAAAAATATATAGCATAGTATTGAAAAGGGAAAAGCATACAAAACAGGAATTACAAGAACCTCAAGTGTGATGGAAATCAATTACAGTAGACTAATCAAAGAAATTTAGTTCTCCATAAAAAAACGAAACACAACCAGAAAATATGTAAAGAAAACAATGGAGAATCAAAAGTTCTTCCAATCTGCCCAGAACAGCCATTTATAGTATTCAAGAACTGCGCCTACTCGCGAGGTGAACCATCACTCGCGAGGCGAGTATTATGAACAGTATGCAACGTTTGGTCTTCTCGCGGGGCGAAGTACTGCTCACGTGGCGAGGAATGGAAGAGTCATGGCTTCTGGTCTTCAGTCTCGCGAGGCGAGACATGGATCCTCGAGGCGACACAGAAAGGGTTGCATTTTCTGGAGCAGTCAGCCTTCAGGTTCGCGAGGCCAGAATAGTATTCGCGGGGCGAGCCAGAGAGGATGACATTTTTGATGTTCAGCTGGCTTTCAGGTTCGCGAGGCGAGAAGACTCTCGCGGGACGAACACCTCCAGGATTGGAGTTTTCTCTGTTTCTTTATTCCCTTGACTTCTAACTTAACCTGAAAACAATAAAATAGCCATAAGTGCTTTATTTGACTCAAAACTGGCTAAATTAACCTAAAACTACTTTAGAGACTCAAAACCTTGCTTGAGGACAATCTAATCTAATTTGGGTGAAAATAAGATATAATTAGCACAAAACCCTGGTCATACTAGCCATAAAACTAGATGAGCCAGAGGCTTATCATAAGGGGAGTTTACCTGAGGGGTTTTAGATAGCCATGTGTTATCTTAGTGTTGTCTGTAATTTATCTGCTGTGGTTTTTCTATGGTCTTAAATTATTTATTTTGAATTTGTTATGTGTTTGATGTGATTTATTTAATTGTGTGGTTATAACTGTATTTTAAAGTTATATATGTGATGCATGCTATAACTGTGAAGTATGTTATAACTGTGTTGTACTGGATTGTCTGTTGTTGATTGATGGACTGAGAAGCCTGACAGTGGTCAGTGCTCAATGTAATTTGAGGTTAAAAGCTTGATAAGCTTAAAGATTTAATTAAAGTGATTTAATTTTTGGAAAGTTGCAGAAAAGTGAAAAAAAAATAATATTTTAATAATATTTCGGTGAAAGATGATTCAATAAGTGACAATAAGCGGAACTGTGACAAAATTTCAAAGGTGTTAGTTTTTATAAAATAAATTCAATAATAAAATTAAAAGTTATTTCAAGTGATTAAGTTATGAAAATAATGTAATATAGACATTGGAAAAATTATTTACAACAGAAAAGTCATTTTGAGTTATAAAAGAATTTTACGGCGAAATTTTGAGAAAACAATGTTATTCTTTTTAAGGAATTAAGTTGGGAATGATTTATAAAAAGTTGATGATTTCATGACAAAGAATTTTTTTAGTTTCAAGAATGTATTAGTTGGGAGAAAAATGAATTTCTTAGTGATTTAACGTTTTTATACACGATTTTTATTAAACAGAAACGATTTTCTGTAAAGGAGTTTTTACTCAGTGAAAGTAGTTACTTTAAAATTGGATAAGTTTTCGGAGGTTTTGTTTTGTATTTGTTGTTTCACAAGTCGAAAATGTTTTTAAAGAAGAAAAGTGAACCTGGTAACCGAGACGTCGGGATTCTAGTGTCCTGTTAACACTTGGATCATGGATCCGTGTTAGTGGATTGTGAGTCCCGCAAAAGTTGTTGTGGATTGTGTGTCCTATAATTGATATGGTGAATGTTGTATCCCATATCCGCGAGCCTAAGACTGGTGCACCAGTTTAGGGCTTTGCAATTAAGCACTCGGACTGTGTGTCCTGTGTTGAGTTAAAAACACTCGGACTGTGTGTCCTGTGTTTGATTGAAGTTGAAAAGACTTAATATTAAATTAAGCATGGTCGTGAGCATTTGACCTTCGACAAGGGAAGAATGAAAATGAAAAATAAATTGAGATGAGAATAAAAGTTTTTACATGCATTATTTGGCAGACGTGCCATGTGTTGACCTTTGCGTCATGAATTATAGATCATTATGTCCTGTGTGTTGGCCACTGTTTCTTTATGGACAAAGTTTTCATTTATCGCGATAACCATTGTATCCTGTGTGTTGGCCAATGTTAATACTTCCATTCATTGCAATGACCATTGTGTCCAGTGTGTTGGCCAATGTGTCATATATTTGTTGGACACTATTTGTCATTTGTTTACAATGGTCCATGTAAAGAGCTTGATCTGCTCAAATGAAAAGAAGTTTTGGGATCTTCGGAGATTAGATATTAAATTAGAGCCTGAATATTGAAGTGTCATGCATTTTTATAAATTCGCGGTCACTGTCGGGTATGAGTCCCGTTGATAAAATTATTATATTATTTGGATGATTTTTCATATGATGTGAATATCATGTATATCGATGTCGTGCGATCCGGCAAGTGTACCGGTTTCGTCGCCAAGTAATAAAAAGATATCGATCCCACAGAGACCGTGATCTCAAATCGCAACTAATTATCAAATTGATTAAACTGGACTATAAAAAAGGATTTTGAACATGTTTTTGATTTTGAAATAACAATCAAGTATCAATCAAATTTAATATCACAATTAAACAAAAACAGGAGAGCAATTCAAATTGGGGGATTTCAAATCTAAAGGGAATTCCTAAGATTTGGGTTACCATCAAGATTGTTGATGTTACTAAATTGACTATCCCTTGTTAATTATCAAAATTGCCCTGAAGGCAAATTTATCCTAAATTAGTTAATGCTCCCTCTCGGGTTACAAAAACCGTGCCCAATTAAATCAACCCCTACTCTCGTGGTAGTCGAATTTAGATTGAACCTTTTAAGTTTTGTGACAATTCGTTAATCCTCGAAGGACCGCTTCTAACTCTCGTGATTTAAGTCCTAAGTCTGATTCTATAGATCCGATACCTAAGTTCACCGCTAGGTTCCTCCTTTGAATATCTACGACATGCAAATAAGTGCGCACCAGATTTACAAGTAATTAAAACAATAGAAATCAGATCTAAAGCAAAATCGAATTAACAAGAAATCGAAATCAATTCATAACATGAAAATAGATCTTGGGCATAGCCCCAATCCCTAGAAATAAAAACAACATGAAATAAAAATAAGAGAAGACAGATCCTAGAATATTACCTAAGTGTAGCAGCCAAAAGTCCCCTTCATCTCTGCCCAGATGCCTTATTTATAGATTAGGGAAGTTTGAATCCCAATCTAACACAAATTCAGATCCAAATCAGTTGCTTCAGGTCCAAGTAATGCGCGTCACGGCCGTGATGGCCATCACGGCCAGGCCGTGACGGCTTCTACCTTGGGCGCTTCTTCAGTGATTGGTCTGTCATGGCCGTGATTCTCATCACGGCTAGGCCGTGATCAATTCTGGTTTTCAGGAGCTGACTTGTCATGCCGTGATGGGCATCACGGGCAGGCCGTGACCAGTTCTGACTTTTGCCTTCTTTCTTTTCAGTTTTGCTCGATCATGGCCGTGATGGCCATCACGGCTAGGCCGTGATGGGCTCTATTTGGCTCATTTTCTTCACTTTTCAATCCCCATCTTCATCCAAGCTCCATCATGGTTGATCCTGAGCATTTAACCCTTAATTTCTGTAAAACAACACCACAAAACCGCCTTACCCGTTCCAAGGTAAAAATCAACAAAAATCAAATTAAATATGCCTAACCTATATGAAAATGCATGCAAAATGACAATGAAATATGATAAGTAATCACACTCATCATATATGCTGATACATGTGTCGTGCATGTGGTTATCTTATCAAAACTCATATATTGGTATCTTACCCTTGCATATTGTTTTGTTGTTTCCTCTATTGTGTGGTATATATATATATATATATGAGTACAAATGAATCCAGGAGAGATGGATCTGTCCTACTCAGGGATCAGATCCCTGACGTTTGAAAATGCATACGACGGTGGGGCTTAGGTGATTAACCCGGGAGCCCGAAGCGCCACCTACACCGGTCTTGTAAGGAATCTTTCGGGGACCCTGGCAGCGGGGCCACAACATCGTACTTACAGCATGGAGACGGTGGAGGTCTCACTACCTCCCATATGGATGATTCTACAGTACTTGGTTCAACAGGGGGACTTAGAGCATCATCCTCCCCCACATGTTCAGCCTTTACAGGAGGTAGCTCTAGGATCACCTCCAGCACCTATAGTGCTAGTTCCGGAGGAGGTGCAAGAGGGGATCGAGGAAGATCTAGTTGAGGACCCAGACTATCATCCTCTAGAGGATGGTGTGGTCCCGGATGTAGGAGAGGAGTTGAGGTATCCTCTCCGGATACTCCTCCTGAGGGTGAGGATGTCTACACTGGACTCCCCAATGATTTTCATTAGTTGCGACCAGTTGTAGGGTGTTGTTCCATTTTTGGGATAGTGGGTTTTTGACAGTCTGACTTTCTGGCTACTGAGAGCCATTATATTTTTGAGTTGTGGTTCCAGACTCCCACTATGTTATAGTAGTTTGTTTTAGTTTGTTTTATGTCTTTATGACTTTAGAAAGTGACCTAGTAGGATGAAGGTCTTTATGTAAAAGTTTTTTATGCATATGTATGAAATAGAGATGTATATTATGTAAATGGTGTATGTATGTAAAAGAAAAGGAAAATATTTTATCACTATTTTAAAAAAGGATAAGTAACTAGGAATCTTTGTTTTTCCGAAAGTAACCAGCAACATTTCATTTTCTTTGAGTTTTTAATTCCGCAACGAGTTTCTTAAATGTAATACCCCAAGGAGGGGGTGTCGCGGTTCATTTCTTCATGTTTTTGTTTTTCGTTTTTCATGGGCAGAAGATAGTGAATTTTTTAAATTCTTAATGGAGTGGGAGTACATTAGCAATCCCATATATACATATATACATGTATGTATGTATGTATGTATGTGTATGTGTGTGTGTGTGTGTGTGTGTGTATATGTATGTATATCTGTATATATATATATATATATATATATATATATATATATATATATATATATATATATATATATATATATATATATATTACATTAATACCTACTCATTTAAGTAGTTTTAAAAAAAAATGGTGTAACTTGCTAACATACTCCTTCTAAAAAAATAAGTGGGAGTATATTAGCAATCCCATATATATATATAAGAGCAAAGAAAATGTATTAATAAGAGTATAAGGGGTACTCAAACCCATAATAATACAAAAAATGAAAATGAATAATGCCTTAAAAGAGAAGAAAACAAAGAAATAGTACCTCTCTAGTTGTCCGAGAGTTTGAACACACTTCCAATGATCTTCATCAATCAAAACTTGTAGGTAAAAAACAATTGCATTATAATGTTGTTTTGCATTCATTCATTGATGAAACTAATTTACCTTGATAGTGTTATCAAAACTAATTTTCTAATTTGCAAGGTAAGAGAGACAAATTAGAAAAAAAAAATTGTAATACCCTATGTCACATTGTCATGTATTACATAAAGTATTACATAAAGTATCACATGTAGGTTAGACATAACTAAATAATAACAGAGTGGCGGAAGCCATACAATCTCTAGTTAATACAAATTATGTCCACTACACTAAAAATAAAAGAAACTGAGTTTCAAGCTAAGGCATTAACCAGTTAATATTACATACTAAATCTGGTTTTAACAAGGAATTTTACAAAAGTCCTCAATGCCAGAAGTCCTTGGAGTACAGAGATGCACTACTCCTTCTTATCTGAAACAACAAATATGAGTAGTGAGATGACTAATCTCAATGAATTTCCTGCAATAAACTCAGTTATATATACATACATATATATAATAACAATAAACATTTATACATAATATATGAGGTTAAACTTCACACACTTGGACATCCCTTTAGTTTTCATCTGTGAAAAACGTCACTGTCCCCTCCTTGTACACTAAGGTACTTAAAAGGAACCAGCTCTAAGGCAGGACATACATCTATGACCACAAGCAGCGTCCCACTTGCTTGCCTTCTAAACTGAAAGGACTCTATACTTGCCTTCCAAACTGAAAGGACTCTGTGATTGCCTTCCAAACTGAAAGGACTCTGTGATTGCCTTCCAAATGGGAAGGACTCTATACTTGCCTTCCAAACTGAAAGGACTCTATACTTGACATCTGAAATATCTTGGATAACCATTCTAATTCGAATCATGTCGGATATAATATGGTTACTGTTATTGGATGTCAAGTGGTGGTTTACTTTTATCTATCATTCTACTGTAAAAACACATCAAATCAGTCAAATCAACCCTCAATCAAGTATTTAACAAGAAATAATGCATCAACAACATATGCGGAATTTCTGCAGTTTTTAGCCAACTTTGATGATTTTATTAAAATACCAAACGAAGTTGTATTCTCTATGGAAAGATAAACAAGTTTAGTTTACCAACATAATTTTAGTTTTAGGAAAATGCTGTCCAAAAAGTATAGTTTTTACTAACAAGCTACTGCATTCGAAAAACAAGACAGCAACTGTCCTTTAACTTGAAACAGGTTTTTCTTTATCAATACTCAATGAAAAACAGAAAAATCAGTGCCTGAACTGTAGAAAATTGAGTGTAGTTTCTAATAAAACAAGAGTCATATACAAAAGAGCCCTACAGAAACAGTTATAAGCAAAACACTGAACCTATGTCAATACGGGTTTCAGGACAACAATCAAAACATTTCCTAATAAGCAATATAACAAACAACTATCAAGCACAAGGTCCTTTAACATAACTATTATCACATGTTGGCAGATCAACACCACCCCAATATCAAAGCCAAATTTCAAAATTACACATCCAACACAAGAACATCATAGCATCATAAAAGAATAGAACCTATGCTTGGGTTTATGGTTATCAAGCTCTAAGATTTAGGAAACTCACCTGCTCTCAAGGACCCAAGACACCAAATCCGTCTAGCCCCTCTCCTCTCCCTTAGATTCAGTTTTCCCCTCTTTCTTATACTATATTAGGTGCTGTAGTTAGGTTTTAGGGTAGAGAAATTGAAGATTAACAAGTTCTAGTGTGGTGGGGTGAGAGATTGGTGGAGGAAAAGGGGAGAAGAAGAAGAAGAAATGATGAAGAGAGGTGGAAGTTGGTTCTAAGAGAGGAAGAAGTTGAGTGTGAGAAGGTGACAAGGTGTGGGGGTGGTCCTGTTCTTTGCATGTATTTCAATTGGGTGATTAAAGGGAGTATGGTAAGGATGCAAGTGTGGGTGATGCATTATAGTGATGTATATGAGTGTGTTTTATTTATTTAATTGTAATTGAGTGTGTGTGATGAAATAAAAAGTGTTATCTCCTAAAAGAATTATCACTTAAATAAAATTGCTACTCATACCCTCTTCATGTACTATCCAAAGATAATATGCAAATAAAAATTACAATGCATCAACGATTAATTAACACAGACAATACTAACGAATAGTTAATTAATAAAGAAATAAAAATACTGATTTGAGGCTGAGATATTACACTTTTAAATTAAAAACTGTCGATTACATTAATACTTACTCATTTAAGTAGTTTTTTAAAAGAAGAACTTGAGTTTTTAGTCCAAACATAAAAGGTGTAGACTGCTAACATACTCGTTCTAAAAAGATAGAAGCAACGAGGCAAAAATCCAAACTCCATTAAGAATTAAAAAAAATGAAGTTATTGAACATTAAAAAAATGAAATTTAATTTTTTAAAAAATATATAATAATTAAATATTAAAAATTAATTAAATAAAGAAGATGAAATTTATAGTTAACAGGCGAGATAAGATGATAAGCGATGACATCCAACCTCATAGCTTAGAACCAATTAATAATAATATATATATATATATATATATATATATATATATATAATAAAAAACCGTTAGTTCCCTCAACATAGTTCCCGTCACCCTATTTTCATTTTCTAATTAAAATTTTATTTCTCTAAAAATGGTGAGTATAATTTGTCAATATATATATGATTTGTAATTGGATTATTCAAAAGTTGAGCTTTTCTTAGTAAAATAAAAATAAAAAACCTTAAAAGAATTATTAATTAATTAATCAATACACGTACGGTGGATTAGCGGGTATGAAAGAAAAAAAGGACAAAAAAAGTTGTTATACTTATAGGTAGTAGCACCCCCATTAAAAACAAACTCTCAATCTTTTTAGCGAGGAGGTAAGAGCACTAGGCTAAAAGTTTTAGATCCTCCCTGTAGCTCACCACCTCGTTGTTACTCACTACCGCTGAACACCATTCGCACAACCCGCCTCTGTCGTTCATGCCAACTACCCTATCACGATGTTTCTCTCTCCTTCACTCATCTCTCTTCCTTCTCCGTCGCAGCTTCAGTCCTATCGCCTCCTGTACCCGTCGTGCCGTTCACAGCAAGCACACCATCTGCCATCGCCATTCTCACAACCAGCCATCAGGTTAACTCCCCTTCTCTGTTATGTTGGTTTTGATTTTTGTTTTTCATTTCTTCAGGTTTTTGTTTTTTGTTTTTCATGCGCAGAAGATAATTCATTTTCTAAATTTTTAATGGATTGGGAGTACATTAGCAATCCCATATATACATGTAGGTATGTATGTATGTATGTGTGTGTGTGTGTATATATATATATATATATATAACATTAATACCTACTCATTTAAGTAGTTTTTTAAAAAATGGCGTAACTTGCTAACATACTCCTTCTAAAAAAATAAGTGGGAGTACAATAGCAATACCATATATATATATATATATAAAAGCCAAGAAAATGTATTAATAAGAGTACAAGGGGAACTCAAACCCATAATAATACAACAAATGAAATTGAATAATGCCTTAAAAGAGAAGAAAACAAAGAAATAGTACCTCTCTAGTTGTCCGGTAGTTTGAACACACTTCCAATGTTCTTCATCAATCAAAACTTGCAGGTAAAAAACAATTGCATTGTAATACATTCATTCATCGATGAAACTAATTTACCTTGATAGTGTTGTCAAAACTAATTTTCTAATTTGCAAGGTAAGAGAGACAAATTAGAAAATTTTAAATTAAAAACTTTAAATTACATTAATACTTACTCATTTAAGTAGTTTTTTAAAAGAAGAACTTGAGTTTTTAGTCAAAACATAAAAGGAGTAGACTGCTAACATACTCCTTCTAAAAAGATAGAAGCAACGAGGCAAAAATCCAAACTCCAATAAGAATTAAAAAAATGAAGTTATTGAATATTAAAAAAAATGAAATTTAATTTAAAAAATAAATAAATAATAATTAAACAATAAAAAATAATTAAATAAAGAAGATGAAATTTATAATTAAAAGGTGAGAAAAGATGATTAGCGATGACTTTCAACCTCATTGCTTAGACCCAATTAATAAAATATATAAATAAATAAATATATATGTATATATATGTATATATATCTAAAAAAAACCCGCTAGTTCCCTCAACATAGTTCCCGTCACCCTATTTTCATTTTTTTAATTAAAATTTTATTTCTCTAAAAATAGTGTGAGTATAATTTGTCAATATATGATTTGTAATTGGATTATTCAAAAGTTGAGCCTTTGTCAGTAAAATAAAAATAAAAATCCTTCAAAGAGTTATTAATTAATTAATCAATACATGTACGGTGGATTCGCGGCTATGAAAGAAAAAAGGACAAAAAAAGTTGTTATACCTATAGGTAGTAGCACCCCCATAAAAAACAAACCCTTGATCTTTTTAGCGACGAGGGAAGAGTACTAAGCTAAACGTTTTAGAGCATTTCCATCTTGCTCCTCCCTATTGCTCACCACCTCTCTGTTACTCACTACCGCTGAACACCGTTCGCACAGCCCGCCTCTGTCGTTCACGCCAAGTACCTTATCACGATGTCGATCTCTCCTTCACTCTTCTCTCTTCTCTCTTCCTTCTCCATCGCAGCTTCAGTCCTATCGCCGCATGTACCGTTGTGCCGTTCACAGCAAGCACACCACCTGCTACCGCCATTCTCATAGCCAGCCTTCATGTTAACTCCCCTCCTTTGTTATGTTGGTTTCGATTTTTGTCGTTCATTTCTTCAGGTTTTTCTTTTTCGTTTTTCATGGGCAGAAGAGAGTGAATTTTTTAAATTCTTAATGGAGTGGGAGTACATTAGAAATCCCATGTATGTATGTATGTATGTATGTATGTATGTATGTATGTATGTATGTATGTATATTACATTAATACCCACTCATTTAAGTAGTTTTTTAAAAAATGGTGTAACTTGCTAACATACTCCTAAAAAAATAAGGGGGACTGCATTAGCAATCCCATATATATATATATATATATATATATATATATATATATATATATCTATATATATATAAAGCAAAGAAAATGTATTAATAAGAGTATAAGGGGTACTCAAACCCATAATAATACAAAAAATGAAAATGAATAATGCCTTAAAAGAGAAGAAAACAAAGAAATTGTACTTCTCTAGTTGTCCGAGAGTTTGAACACACTTCCATTGATCTTCATCAATCAAAACTTGCAGGTAAAAAACAATTGCATTATAATGTTGTTTTGCATTCATTCATCGATGAAACTAATTTACCTTGATAGTGTTATCAAAACTAATTTTCTAATTTGCAAGGTAAGAGAGACAAATTAAAAACTGTCAATTACATTAATACTTACTCATTTAAGTAGTTTTTTAATAGAAGAACTTGAGTTTTTAGTCCAAACATAAAAGGTATAGACTGCTAACATACTCCTTCTAAAAAAATAGAAGCAACGAGGCAAAAATCCAAACTTCATTAAGAATTAAAAAAATGAAGTTATTGAACATTAAATAAAATGAAATTTTTTTTTTAAAAATATATAATAATTAAATATTAAAAATTAATTAAATAAAGAAGATGTAAGTTATAATTAAAAGGTGAGATAAGATGATAAGTGATGGCATCCAACCTCATGGCTTAGACCCAATTAATAATATATATATATATATATATATATATATCTAATAAATATCCATTAAGTTCCCTCAACATAGTTCTCATCACCCTGTTTTCATTTTTTAATTAAAATTTTAGTTCTCAAAAAATAGTGTGAGTATAATTTGTCAATATATGATTTGTAATTGGATTATTCAAAAGTTGAGCTTTTCTCAGTAAAATAAAAATAAAAATCCTTCAAAGAGTTATTAATTAATTAATCAATACACGTACGGTGGATTCGCGACTATGAAAGAAAAAAAGGACAAAAAAAGTTGTTATACTTAGGTAGTAGCACCCCCATAAAAAACAAACTATGAATCTTTTTAGCGAGGAGGGAAGAGCACTAAGCTAAAAGCTTTAGAGAATTTCCATCTTGCTCCTACCTGTTGCTCACCACCTCTCTGTTACTCACTACCGCTGAACACCATTCACACAGCCCGCCTCTGTCGTTCACACCAGCTACCATATCATGACGTCGCTCTCTCCTTCACCCATCTCTCTTCCTTCTCTGTAACACCCCCGTTGGGCATTACTTTGTGAACACGTGCGAAAATAAATAAAAAAGAAATTTGCTGGTTGCTTTCGAAAATTGATTTACTTTAAGTCAGAAAATTTGGGTGTAAAATTTTTTCTCCTGAATACTTCGAAAAATGATGCGTACATCACAGTAGAAAGAACTACCTTATACTCACTAGCACATATAAACTAAGTTTATTCATAATCCAACCTTCCACGACATGCAAGTTTTTCTTAAAAGTATTTTCTTATAAATTATATAAAAATTATCAAGACACACATACTAAACTTCTCAAATCATACATCCTCAAACACAAACCTAAGCTGCTCATTCTACAAGACCTCCTCATGGCAAGACCCTGTGGTCATTCCCCATGTTCAAACACCACTTCAAACATCCGTACTTAAGTCCCCCTAGTGACTTAAGGAACTCTTCTGCAACATCTGCACTTGTGTACCAAGGTACAATAGAAAAATCAGATGAACAGATATACGCAAGGGTGAAAACCAATATATGGATTTTAAAATGATAACTACATGTGCGACACACAAAACAACATATAACATTTATAGTTATAACAACATAGATGTTCAAAAATAAACAACTAGTTTATCAAAGGGTTTCATACCCCACAATCATCGTCATCTATAAAATAAATGCACGACACTTCAATATTCGTCATCTAAAGTTTTGTACTTAATCTCCAGAGATATCCTAACGTCTTGTATAAGTTGATCAGACTCGATTGCCAAATAAGGCATATCTTTTAACCATAGCACACTGTCCAAAACTAGGCACCGTAATAACATCTTGAATGCGTTTTCATTGTCTATCAAGGCCCAATGATACGTCATAACATGAATACCTACCAAGGTACCATGCATAAAACCTTAGGCACGTCTGCCGAATAATACATGTAAAACATTTTGTTTTCGTTATTTTTCTTTGTGTTCATTCTTTCCTTGTCGAAGCTCAAAAGCTCACGACCATCTCAATTTTCAAACCTTTAAGTTCGTCTTTCAATTTCAACAATAGGACTCCAAGTCCGAATGTACAAATCACGAAGGTCTAGACCGATGCACCAGTCTTAGATTCGTAGATTTTAGCGCACAAAAATAAAAATAACTTTTATAGTACACATCATTCACATCTTCACCTTTAGGACATATAGTCCACATCATAGAACACTAGAATCCCGACGTCTTGGCCACTAGGTCCGTATTTCCACTTTAAAATCATTTTTGTTATGTGAAACACAAATACAAAACAAAACTCCACAACTTATCTAAGTTGTTGGAATAAACTCCGCTGAGTAAAACTAATTTATAGAAAATCCATTTACATTAGAAATTCGTTTATAAAATCATCAAATCACTTAAAAACTCATTTTCTTCTAAAAATCTTTTTTTGAAACTTTTGTTCAAAGAAAATATCATTTTCAGACTAATTCTCCGTTCTAACAAATATTGTTGTTTTTAAGAATACTTTCCGTAAATATTTTTGCGACACCCCTTCTAGGGTCATCACACAGTAACACGTTGTGGAAAATAAAATTCAATTATGCTGGTTACTTTCGAAAAATAACATTTACTAATACTTCACTTAATACCAAAATTGGTGAATTTTTTTTTCCTTTTCTTATTAACTTAACAACATCTAACAGCATACAACAACATAAGTAACACACCGTATATATATATATATATATATATATATATATATATATATATATATATATATATATATATATATATGCATCATCATTTTTGTACAAGGTATAAACTATATAGGGCCTTTATCAGAACAGGTCATTCTTCAAGCTAAGAAAGGAAATAAAAACATAAGGACACATAGTGAAACGTCTAGGGCCATATACAAAGACATGGCTCTCAGTAGCCAGAAAGTTTGACGGAATCACTACCCCAAAAATGAGACTACCTACAGCTGGTCATAAACTAATGGTACCCATTGGGAAGACCAGGGTCAATCCCACTCCCCATCGACGAGTCAGATGAAGACACAGTAACACCCTCATCGGGTGAATCATCACCATCATCCAAAGATATGTACTCGGGTACATCCTCCACATACTCCTCTGGATCCTCCTCGGGATCAATAACCATCTCCTCCGGTTCCACCACAATCTCCTCTGGAGCTGGCACAGGTGCTGCTTCAGCTAAGGGCTGAGCCTCAAGCTATCCATGATCGATTAGATGCTGTATAAGTAGCCACAAAGGAGGTAGAGATACCTCAATCGTCTCCAAAGACCTATGCTCCCTCTGGGGCCCCGCCTCAATCGTGCCCTCTATAGTGTGTACATGCCCGGTATAACGAATGACATGGGCTCCCAGGTGGATCATCCACGCGTTTATGTTATCTGCTGATGAGTGTGATTATACCTCATTTTTTTTATCATATTGCATGCATTTTCATGTAGTTTAGGCTTTTTTAATTTGATTTTTGTTAGTTTTTACCTTGGAACATGTAAGGTGGTTTTGTGGTGTTTGTGTGCAAGAATTGAAGATTAAAATGCTCGGGATCAGTTATGTTGGTGCTTGCATGAAGACGGAGCTTGAAAAGCAAGAAAAATGAGCCAAACAGAGTCCATCACGGCCTAGTCGTGACAGCCATCACGGCCATGATTGAGCAACTCTGAAAAGAAAAGAATGCAAAAGTCAGAACCTGTCACGGCCAGGCCGTGATGGCCATCATGGCCGTGACAGGCCAACCAATGCCAAGTTTTCCAAGACAGAATCTATCACGGCCTGGTCATGACAGGCATCACGGCCGTGACGCGAAAAATTTGAAAATTTAATTGCTGATTTGATCTGATATTGTAACAGCTTTGAATTCAAGTTACCCTACATTATAAATAGGACTCTTAGGTTCGAAAATAGAGACATCTCTGGGCTGCTACCTTAGGCAAAAATTAGGATTTCTCTTCTTCTCAATTTCTTCTTTTCTCTTAGGTTTTTCTTTTGTTTTTGTTAATCAAGCTTGCTATGAACATGGCAAGGCTTGAGTAGTCATTTTTATTTCTAGGAATTGGGGCTATGGCCAAGACTTGTTTTATGTTATGAATTGACGTTTTACTTCTTGTTAATTTCAATTTGCTTTCAATTGAATTCCTGTTGCATGAATTACTTGTGAATTTGGTGCGCACTTATTTGCATGTCATATATACTCTAAGGAGGAACCTAGCGATGAACTTAGGTATCGGATCTATAGGAATCAAACTTAGGACTTAAATCATGAGAGTTAGAAGCGGTCCTTCGAGGGTTCATTGAGTTGTCACAAAGCTTGAAGGGTTCGATTTAAATTCAATTAACACGAGAGTAGGGGTTGGTTTAATTGGGCACGGTTCTTGTATCCCGAGACAGAACATTAACTTATTTAGGATAAATTCACCTTCAAAGAAAATTTTGATTATTAATAAGAGGGGTAGTCAATTTAGTAGCAAGAGCAGTCTTGTTGGTAACCCAATTCCTGGAAATCTCTTTCGTTATTGAAAAATCCCATATTAGATTTGATTGCGATTTTAATTGATTGCGTTTTTAAATATTTGATTTGCTAGTTAATTCTTATTTTCAAAACCAAATCATTTCCAAATCTTTTTCCTGTCTAGTTTAATTGATTTAATAATTAATTGTTATTTAAGATCACGGTCTCTGTGGGTTCGATCTTTTTATTACTTTACGACGAAGCCGTTCACTTGCGGATTCACGAGCCATCAAGTTTTTGGCACCGTTGCCGGGGACTGTGCTTTCTTGAATTTCAATTTAATTTTTAAATTGATTTTTCTGGACTTTTTTTTTATCTTTTTCTTTTTCTTTCCTTTTTTTTCCTGGAGTATATATCTCTCTCTTGCGGGTATTTTTCTCTTGTATGCAAAGATCCCAAAGTCTTGGAAATCTTATTGAAGTTCACCCCGAGATCGAAAGGACCTTTCATAGACGTAGGAGACTACAAAGACAAAGAGAGAGAGAGAGAGAGAGAGAGAGAGGTTGATTCCCATTCCACTCATGACGAATCTACCGGATACCAAACCACTAAAGGACTACGCAACCCCAAATGCTGGGGGTTTGCGAACTGGGATTGATAGGCTAGAAATTGAGGCGGAGAACTACACTATACCGCCACAGTTAATTGGCATGATTAGGCCACATCAATTTGGAGGATTACCCTCCGAGGACCCGGCTGATCATGTGGAGACATTCTTGGAGTTCACCGATGCAATAAGAATTCAAGGTGCCCCGGTTGATGCTATTCGCTTGAGGTTATTCCCCTCCTCTCTGACTGAAAAGGCAAGAGCTTGGTTGAAGCAAGTGCCCGCTAATACTTTGTCAACTTGGGACCAACTGGAGCAGGCATTCTTGGAGAAATTCTTCCCTCCATCCAAGACTGCTTACCTACGAACTCAGATCACCGGCTTCTTCCAAAAGGATGGAGAATGCTTATCCAAAGCTTGGGATCGTTGCAAAGGATTGCTAGAGTCTTGCCCACATCAGGGCTCAAGAGGTGGTTGTTAGTGCATACCTTCTACAACGGATTGGATTACTCTTCGAAGGTGTCACTTGACTCCGCAGCTGGTGGAGCCTTTATGAATAGACCACTGGCTGAAGCGTTCAATATCATTGAAAACGTAGCCACCAACTATCACCAATGGGGTTCGGAAAGAGGTAATAACCCGAAAAAGCTTTCGGGGGGTAAGTTTGAAATGAATAGTAATGATTTAATTATGTCTAAATTTGGCTCATTGAATAAACACTTTGATAAGCTTGAAAAGGCTAATGTGAGTTCAGTAGGTGCTACTAATGTTGTTTATGAGATTTGTGGAATGCAAGGACATGACATAATGGAGTGCCCACATGGTATTGCTCCTGGATCCAGTGCTTCGGGGGAACAAGTGAACTCTTGTCACAATTTCTATGACACGAACCCGAAGTTGCCAAATTATGTTCCACCAAATCCTTACAACCAAGTGAGGAAGAATAATCCTTATCTCTCCTACGAGAACTACAACAACACGTTGAATCACGAATTCCAGGAAGGCCAAGGTAATAGGAAACCCGCACCAGGGTATCCTCAGGTACAAAAGTCTAAACTTGAGTCTCTTTTGGAAAATTTTGTTGAAACAAACAAAGCAAAATGAAGAGTTTAGGCAACAAGGTAGGGCAGGCAATAAAGGAGTTAACATCCAAGGTAGATAACATAACCATCCATAATAAGATGTTAGAAACTCAGATTACCCAACAAGCTAGTACATATTCTAGAACTAAGGGTACGTTTCCAGGACAACCCGAAGTTAATCCCAATGAGCACTGTAATGTTATATACTTGAGGGATGATAAGCTTGGGGTAGTTGAAAAGGATGTGGGATGTGAGGAGGACATGAGTGAACATGAAGAGATAGAGCCAAAGTATGTCCCTCCACCACCTTACCAACCCCCAATACCTTCCACAAAGGCTAGTCAAGAAAAAACAAGTAGAAAAAAAGACTAAGGGCTTAATTGAGGAGCATGATGAAATGATAAAAACTAATATGCCTCCTAAACTAAAATATTCAGGAAGTTTCTCTATTGCTTGCTCAATTGGAGAAGTGAAAATAGAGCAAGCCTTATGTGACTTAGGGGCTAGTGCAAGTTTGATGCCGCTTACTATCTTTGAGAGGTTAGGAACCAAGGAATTGAGTCCATCCAAGTTCTCTTTACAATTTGCGGATGGCTCAACTAAAACTCCTCTAGGCATACTAGAGAATGTTCCCATAAAGGTAGGGAAATTTTTCATTCCTACCAATTTCATGGTGTTGGATATGAACGGGAATTCTAAATCCCCTATCATTATTGGAAGGCCATTCTTGGCCACAGCTGGTGCAATAATAGATGTAAAAAATGGTAAGCTCTCCTTGAATGTAGAGGAAGGTAGGGTGGATTTTGATTTGACTAAGTCATATAACAACCCTCCTTTTGAGAGTCATGTGTGCAGGATTGAGATAAAGCCTCCAAAGGTGAAGGAAGAGCTTAGCATGGAAGCAACTCCCAAACTTTGCATGACAAATGATGCACCAAATAATGATGAAATTGGAGTTGCTCAACATGTGGAGTTAAAACTTCTGCCGGGAGGAAGTAAGGCCATGAAACTCAGAATGAAAAGAGCAAAGCAAAAGCGCATGTGGCCATATGAACAAAATAGGCTCTTTGAAGGACTTCCGTAGAAGAGAGGTGTTCTTTCACTTCCAAGCCCAGCTGATCCCGGTTGATTGAAAGGAGTATGGTCAAGCTTAAGACCGTAAATAAGCGCTTCTTGGGAGGCAACCCAAGTTTTCTTTCCCTTTTTAATTTGTTTTTGAATTTTGTTTTTGAATAATTTGAGAAGATTAAGAGAAGAAAGATCACAAATTGATGGTTTTGCCAAGTATTTTCAGGTTATGAAGGTATGAAGAGCAAAAAGGCATGTAAAAATGAAGTCAGAGGAGATCATGGCCATGATGGAGCAATTTCAAAAAGGAAGAGGAGACCAGAATGGATCATGGCCTAGCCGTGATGAGGGTCACAACCGTGATTAGACAACAGCTGAAGATCAGAATGTATCACGGGCCAGCTGTGATATACATCACGGCCGTAAGAGGCCAGCTCCTATAGACCAGAATTGATCACGATCTAGCCGTGATGTATATCACACCCGTGATGGGGACTCGCTTGACACCAGAACTGGTCACGGTCTGCCCGTGATGATTGTCACGGCCATGACACGTCTTTCAGCAGCTCTATGACTGGTATCTGGGCCAACACCCTCCACCACAGTTGTTCCATTGTTCCTCTTTACTTGAATATTTTCATTTTTTGTATGTTGCTTTCATATAGGCGTAGTTTTGCATAATCACATGTTGGATTGCCCCTTACTTAGAGTATGCATCCAATTGTGAGAACTTTGTGCCAAATGAATTGAGACAATGAATTTTTGAACCCAATTTTTGTATTCTTGTGATGGGCTAAAAATAAAAATGCTTGAGATGATCTTCTGATAGTTGATAATTAGCATGTGGTTCCTTAGATTTGTGTTTCTCATTGATTTTAAACTACTAAATGTGAGGTTTTTGAGCATAAAATGGGTACTCACTAAATCTACCCCATTTTTTGTGATTGAGTGTTTTATTCCTCTTGGATTGTATTCTCTAGAACTTGACTTGAAATTGTTTTGAAACTTACAAATTTTTGAAAACATATTTGAAAATAATTGAGGCACTAGGTATTTTTCTAGCCTTCTGACCTTTGACAGATTAAATGCTACCCCTTAGTTGCCCAATTTTGAGCCAAATAGAATAAAATGCTTTTCTTGGTACCTTGATTTATTTTGATGAATGATGCTTGGTATGACACCTTTTAAAGTATTGCAAAAAGGACAAAAAGGTGGTTTGAAAAATAAATTGTGGGATGAAGAAGTTATAAAAATATTTCTCTTAAGTTGGAAATCTCCCCTTCTCCAAATTGAAAAAAAAAAATTAAAAAAAGTGGAGAAGGGGATGATAAAAAGAAAGTGAGAAATAAAAAAATAAAAAAAAAGGAAGAAAGAAAGAAAGGTGGAAAAGTTAATTAAAGCCAAAAAGGTATTTTAGAAGGTTGTCATGCTTTGCATTGTTTTATATTTTGTTAGCCTTCTTGAATTTTCCTTTTCTTGGTTTCCCCACCTAACGATTAATCCCATGGCCCCATTACAACCAAAATAAAAGACCTCTTGATTCTTATGTGTTTTCATTAATAAAGTAGAGATTTTGGTTAATAGTCAAGCTTATGGTAGGATACCTTCCTTGAGGAAATTGAGTGAATAGTCATATGTCCTTAAACACTTGAGTGAGGTGAGAAGAGTGCCCGAATTAGTGAGAGGTATGAATCTAGAGAACTTAATCTTCTAATTGGACTTGAAATTGATTGTCTCTTGGTTACTTATTTGGATGTTCCGGGTACTTGGATTTGTTACTCAGGTTCTTGGTTCACTGTCCATGCTCTGATTATTTATCTTGGCTGGCCTTGGTTATTGCTTGAGGACAAGCAAAATCTTAAGCTTGGGGTAGTTTAATGAGTGTGATTACACCTCATATTTCTTTATCATATTGCATGCATTTTCATGTAGTTTAGGCATTTTTAATTTGATTTTTGTTAGTTTTTACCTTGGAACGGGTAAGGTGGTTTTGTGGTGTTTGTGTGCAGGAATTAAAGATTAAAATGCTCAGGATCAGTTATGTTTGAGCTTGCATGAAGACAGAGCTTGAAAAGAAAGAATAATGAGCCAAACAGAGCCTATCACGGCCTAGCCGTGACAACTATTGATCAGCCTCTGGCTCATCTAGTTTTATAACTAGAAAAACCATGGTTTTGTGCTAATTATATCTCGTTTTCGCCCAAATTGGATTTAAGTGTCCTCAAGCAACACTTTGAGTCTCTTAAGTAGTTTTTAGGATATTTTAGCTAATTTTGAGTCAAATAAAGCATCTAATGCTATCTTATAATTTCAGGTTAAAAAGGGAAGGAAGTGCAAAGGGAAGGACAATAAAGCAGAAGCCATCACGCCCTAGCCGTGACCACGATCACGGCCGTGATCAGCATAATGGGAAGATCAGAAGTCATCACGGCCCAACCGTGATGTCCATCACGGGCATGATGAGAAGGACCCTGAAGAACAGAGAGCATCACGGCCGTGACAGATCAGCACCCATGGACATAATTGATCACGGCCTAGCCGTGATGAGTATCACGACCGTGACAGACCAGAATTTGAATGCGCGCCCTTGGCAGAACCCGTCACGGCCTGGCCGTGATGGCCATCACGGCCGTGACGCACACTTTTTAGGTCCAGACTCCTCTCATCTATAAATAGAGCATCAGACTTTTACAAAGGGAGATCTGCCTCGGGAGGCCGGACGGCTGGAAGAGGGTTCCAACCCTAAAAAGGGATGTTTTCCTTGCTCTGGGACTGGAAGAAGATTGGAGGATTCTTCTATGAGTTTTCTTCATCTCTTCTCTCCTTCTCTTTTGTATTGTCATTTATCATGAGTAGTTAAATCCCCTTGTTGTTGGGGATAGATGTAGCTTTTCTAAACTCGGTTGTATTTGATTTGGTTTCAATGCAAGTTTCTATTTCTTTATGAGTGTTTGATTCTATGCTTAATTCTTTTCTTGGTTTGATCACCCATGGAATGATATGTTGCTTTGATAGACAATTGACATATTGATGTTAAGGAATGCTCATGAATCAAATGCCAAGTAATTCAAGAATCTAGACATAGGTCTTGGGGTGCTTGCAATCTTATAAGTCTTGACTCTTAATGCAAAATCTCAGGTTAATCCACCTAAGACATTAGGGTTTAATTTGGGGTTTTAGGCTCATTCCACCTAATACATTAGGGTTTGAGTATTTAAAAAGGCTTGATTGTCATAATTGAATTAGGACTTGTGTTAGTAACCCTTTCATTGCAATTAAGGGAGGATTAGTGTAGTCTAACCCTGACAATCTTAACCACATTTTTGTTGCCCTCCAAGTGTTTGATTAAATATCCAAAAGACCAAAAATATTTTCTGCTTTTGTTGTTTTATATTTTGATCTCTCATCATGCCGTAGTTTAGTCTAGATAGTTGTTAGACTTGAGAATTGGTAATTCGCAACTGATCCCTGAGGACGATATCCGGTCTTACCACCGTATTACTTGTACGACTAGGTATACTTGCCTATAGATAAGTCGTGTCATGTTTTTGGCGCCGTTGCCGGGGATTAGTTTTGCCAATATCATTAGTAACAAGGGAGACAACTAATTTAGACATTTTTATTTTATTTTTCTATATATGTTTAATCTCTTTCTTTTGTTAGTTTTGTATATATTTGAATTTGTGTTTCTTTAATCTTGGGCCTTATTTGTCTGTGAGGTGGACTTGGAATTGACAGGATCATGGACTACAAGTATTATCATCCATCTGATGAAGAAATTGAGATATCTGAGCTGCAGTTGCGGGTAGATATGCTACAATTGGCCATGGACATCCAACAAGTGAACAATATGTGGTCAAGGACCACAGTCTCTCTTCCACCAGTGGTAGGCTATTCTGAATGGGGAAATCAATATCCCAACACTTCCACTCCATGGTAGGGGAATCCTCCAAATAATGCGAGGATTGATCAAGAGGAACATTGGGAATCTTCCACACCTTCATATCAACCACAACCATCTCAATGGTATGATAAGCCATCACCATTGGAAGTTGCTTGGGAGAACTTCAAATTCGAAATCACAGTCAATTTTGAGCAACCTATTCCGGATAGTCGGTCTCACTTAGAGTATATTTTGGAGAACTTCATGGCAACAACAATGGAAAGTTTGAAAAATCAAGAAGATACCATTCGAAGTCTTGGGGTACGTATTGAGAAACTCTCTAACCAACTATCCGGAATGCCAATTGGGAACTTGATGGATGATGATGAAGATGATGCAATGATGGACTATGATGAAGATGATGCAATAATGGCTGAAAAGGAAGATGAAGAAGTGGGAGCAACCGAATTAAGAAATGAAGACCCTGTTTGTGAGAGCATAGTTGCACCATCTCCCCCTGAACCCTTGACTAAAGAGATTGAGATGAAGAGGCATTTGGAGGACATCTATTTCGCCATGCTAGAGGATGATGAAGAAAGTTTGAAATTAGATGATTGCGTTTTTAAATATTTAATTTACTAGTTAATTCTTATTTTAAAAACTAAATATTTTCCAAATCTTTTTCCTGTCTAGTTTAATTGATTTAATAATTAATTTTTATTTAAGATCACGGTCTCTGTGGGTTCGATCTTTTTATTAATTGACGACGAAGCTGTTCACTTGCGGATTCACGAGCCATCATCTGCATCCTCAAAATGGAGGCTTCGAACCCCCATTTGTGCCAATGGTATGACTAGATCCATCTAAACTCAGATAATAATAATAATACCCATACAAAGATAAGGGCAACAATAAAACATGCAAGACTGAGAACCAATATTTGGATTTTAAAACGATAATCACATGTACGACACTCAATTACCACTTAACATGTATGTTCAAAGATAAACAATATATGTTTATCAAAGGGTTTCATACCCGACAGTCGTAACCGTTTTAAAAACCATGACACTTCAATATTCAACACTAACTTTGAGACCTAATCTCCGGAGCTCCAAGCAACAAATAATTGAGCTCATCAGGCTCTAATTGGCAAATAAGGCAGAATCAATGCCAGATATGGCAAAGTTCAAATAACCAATCCACAGTCGAAAACGAAGCAAAGTGGTGACCACGTATAGCACATGGTTTTCGTGGTCATATATCCATCAAGGCACAGTGATGCAAACATCATGAATACTTGCCATCAAGCATTCAAGTCCTATGCAAAGGCACGTCTGCCCTGAAATGAATGTAAAACGTTTTGTTCTGGTTGTTTTCTTTGTGTTCAATCTTTATGTGTCAGAGCTAAAAGTCTCACGACCAAATCACCATTTTAAACTTTCAAGTTTAATACCTCTTGCCAAAATAACCGACTCCAAGTCAATAGGTGTGCAAATCATGAAATACAGACCGATGCACCAGTCTTGGGCAAGTCTTAACCATATGGTTTAGGTCTCCACACTTGTAACATCTTTTGAGTTGGCCTTGGCTTTGGTTCTTTCGACCTCCACTACCTGATGCAGTAGCAACTAGACGATATGGTTGTTGGTTCTGGCCATTTCCTGATGGTCGGAAGTATGACTTCCTCCGAACTTGCTTCTCCCTTTGATTCTGATTGTGGTATTGGAATCGAGATGGTCCACTGGTATTACCCCAATAGTCTTTACCTTTCCCCTTCTACTCCACTTTCCGACACTTTTCCACTAAAGCTTGAAAGTTGCGAATTTCAAGTGGTAGCACAGACTCTTTGATTTCGTATCGCAGGCCTCCTTCGAATCTCTCACATTCCTAACCTTCATCAAGTTGAGTTTGGAAGAAACGGAAGTAGTTGACTAGAAATTCAAACTTTGTTGTATATTCATCCACAGATAGTTCATTCTATTGTAATCGTAAGAACTCATGTCCCTTCTCAACCCTGGCGCTATAAGGAAAATACTTGTCCAGAAAAATAGTGCGGAAAACACTCCAAGTTATTTCCTGGTTACCCGCTTTCAGTATCTGTCTAATATCATCCCACCAGCATCCAGCATCTCGTAAAAGTAGAGAAAAAGCATACAGAACCTTTATTTCTTCAGGGTTGTTGATAAGTTCGAAAATCCTTTCCAGTTCTTGTATCCACAAGTCAGCCTTCTGAGGATTGACATCTCCATAAAATTGTTAAGGTTTCTGATGTCTGAAGTTTACTAGATTTTTCGCCTCGACTGCAAGCTCAGCCCGAATCTGGTCCAACTCATTTTGTGTAACTAGGATAGCAGCAACACTAGTCATAGCATGAACGGCCTGGTTCATATGTTCAATCACCTCCTTGTTGCTAACATAATCACGATCACCATCATGATCACGTCCACATCCATGTCCAATTCCTGGTTTCGTAACTAACCTATAAGACAAACTCAGTCAGTCTGCAGCCAGAAACGGTCGAAAACACATTACTTCTAAGAAGTAATTCAGTCAATGCACCATCTACTGTTCGTAGATTCTCACAAAGTCTCGATTACATCAAGACCTATCAAAACACACCTACTTGTGTACCATCACACATTTTTTCGACAAGGAAACAATTCAAGCAAGATCCAACCAGAGGTCACACAACAAAAACCTAACAGACCTATTCCTCAAGGTTTCCGAAAGACTCGACCAGCTCTGATACCACTCTGTAACACCCCCCTTAGGCATTACATTTTGAACACGTACGAAAATAAATAAAAAAGAAATTTCTCGGTTGCTTTCGGAAATTGATTTACTTTAGTCAGAAAATCTGGGTGTAAAATATTTTCTTCTGAATACTTCGAAAAATGGTGCATACATCACAGCAGTAAGAACTACCTTATACTCACTATCACATATAAACTAAGTTTATTCATAATCCAACCTTCCACAACATACAAGTTTTTCTTAAAACTTATAAATTATATAAAAATTATCAAGACACACGTACTAAACTTCTTAAATCATACATTCTCAAACACAAACCTAAGCTGGTCATTCTACAAGACCTTCTCATGGCAAGACCCCGTGGTCATTCCCCATGTTCAAACACCACTTCAAACATCCGAACTTAAGTCCCCCGAGTGACTTAAGGAACTCTTCTGCAACATCTGCACTTGTGTACCAAGGTACAATAGAAAACCCAGACGAACAGATATACGCAAGGGTGAGAACCAATATATGGATTTTAAACCGATAACTACATGCGCGACACCCAAAACAACATATAACATTTATAGTTATAACAACATAGATGTTCAAAAATAGACAACTAGTTTATCAAAGGGTTTCTTACCCGACAATCATCGTCATTTATAAAATAAATGCATGACACTTCAATATTCGTCATCTAAAGTTTTGTACTTAATCTGCGGAGATATCCCAACGTCGTGTATGAGTTGATCAGGATCGATTGCCAAATGAGGCATATCTTTTAACCATCACACACTATCCAAAACTAGCTCAGTGATAACATCTTGAATGCTTTTTCATTGTCCATCAAAGCCCAATGATACGTCATAACATGAATACCTACCAAGGTACCATGCATAAAACCTTAGGCACGTCTGCCGAATAATGCATGTAAAATATTTTATTTTTTTTACTTTTCATCGTGTTCATTCTTTCCTTGTCGAAGCTCAAAAGCTCACGACCATCTCAATTTTCAAACCTTTAAGTTCGTCTTTCAATTTCAACAATAGGACTCCAAGTCCGAATGTGCAAATCACGAAGGTCTAGACTGATGCACCAGTCTTAGATTCGTAGATTTTAGCGCACAAAAATAAAAATAACTTTTATAGTACACATCATTCACATCTTCACCTTTAGGACATATAGTCCACATCATAGAACACTAGAATCCTGACGTCTTGGCCACTAGGTCCGTATTTCCACTTTAAAATCATTTTTGTTCTGTGAAACACAAATACAAAACAAAACTCCACAACTTATCCAAATTGTTGGAATAAACTCCGCTGAGTAAAACTAATTATAGAAAATCCTTTTACGTTGGAAATTCGTTTATAAAATCATCAAATCACTTAAAAACTCATTTTCTTCTACAAAACTTTATTTGAAACTTTTGTTCAAAGAAAATATCGTTTTGAGACTAATTCTCTGTTCTAACAAATATTGTTGTTTTTAATAATACTTTCTGTAAATATTTTCGGAATTATCCGTCGCTTGACATTTTAAAAACGTTTTAAGTCAAAATTTGACTTTTCTAGTAAAATAATTTTCTCAATTAAATTATTTTTGCGACTTAACTTTTTATAATAATATTTTCTAATATTTTGTAATTTCTTACGTACAAATTAGCACTACTAAAATATTTTCATGGTTATGCCCTCACTGTGACTCATAAATCTCTCTTACACCGATAATTCATTAAAATAATAGTATTTTCAACTATTCCATATTTTAACCAATTAAAAAATTAATTAATATTATATTACTATCTTCCACCCATTAAAATTCAGTATTTCTTATAAAGCTTTCTAACGTTTTTATCCTCGTAATTAATTGAACACTGACCACTGTCAGGCTTTTCAATCAACAATCAACATCAATAATAATTTCATGTCAACACTGTAGCAATTAGCATAGTTTATGACATGCATTAAAAGGCTATAACAATTAACTGCAGATAAACAATTAAAAGCAGATAATTTAAAAGCAAATAAAATTAACTACGTAAAATAATTTAAACTCACACGAACACACCCAAATAAATTATACAGACCACATACTCATAGCATATAGCTATCGGAAAACCCCCTCAGGTACTCCCCTTACCTCTTGGAGATTTTCCTTTCCAAAATAAATTCCGTCAAACGTCCGATTTTCCGTCACTCGTAACGATTCACACCAAATTACCCTTCAACAAACAACAATAATCAAACAAAATAATTTGGATAGGGATGTTAAAATTTTACAAACTCTTAGATCCATGATCTTAGAGTAGTATAGAGTTAAAAACAATGATCATAAGTTAAAAATAAAACAAAATCATCCAAGCTCCCAACAACTTGAATTCAGCCTTCCATAAAAAAAAGGCTAGAGATGTCATTTTTATTCAATCCTTTGGATTCAACACTTATATGAACAAAAAGAATGAAAGCAAGCATCACTTTAAGGAAAAATTGAACAAAACTCCACCCACAAAATTAGGGTTTCGGCCTTGAGAAGGAAAATAGGAGAGAAAATTTTGTTTGATTAATGCTCTTGAATCATGAATATAGAGATGATGACAAGTTCATAGAAATTGGTTTCATGATCATAGGATTTTTCTATGATTTTTTAGAGATTTTTTAGAGATTTTTTAACATGGAAACCCTAAGATGAAACATGATGATCATGGCCTTGAATCATGAAAATAAATGAAGAACATAGAGTTTATTGATGATGAGAAGTAAAGTATACCTCTTGGAGTTGGAAAAAAACAAAATATCAAGTGGTTGCTTCACAAATTTTGTTGTAGGGAACTTAGAGAAAATGAGAAAAAAGCTTAAAGAAGAAGATGAAATGAGTGGAATGGATGAACTTGGCTCATGTGAGGGGTGTTAGCCATAGGAATTAGAGGGTAAAGGGCACCAAGAATTTTTCATTTTAGGGACAATGTAGTCATTTGTGCTTATGGCAATTTTGTGGATTAATTAGAACTTAAGGACAAATTAGTAACTTACCCTAAGGTAATCATGAAAATTGAGTGGTTGAGGTTGAAGGAGAGGTGGCTGATTTGTGACCACAAAACAAGGAGGAAGAATTCAATTTGAACTTGTCTTGCCTTGACCATGGTTAATGTTTAACTAGGATAGGTTAGGTTAGGGGTATTTTGGTCTTTTCACACTTAAACTCATCATTACATTCATTAATTACTAGGTGAGTCACCCTTATGACTCACCACCCTAGGTGGCAAGATGTCTTCTCTTCCAATGTCGGGTTTTGTCTCTTCATGTCCGTTCTCGACTCCGTCGATCTCCCGATTTAGGTTTTACACCCGAATCAAGTATAATAACCTATTTATTTTGAAAAATTTTAAAATAACCCATATAGTTGGAAATGAGATATAAAATCTATCCATTTCTTTCTCGGGTCAAAATTAGGTTTTCTGATTAGTAAAATCTTACTGTCAGTGAAAACGCAGACCGAGTTCCGTCTGAATTTTCAACCAAAAATTTAACCGTAACTCTCTACGATAAAGTAGAATATAAATATGACTTTGGTTTATCCAAAGTCATTTTCTAAGTTTCATATAAAAATATAAACATTTATTTATATTTATAACGATCTTAGAAATCAGAAAAATCGAGGTGTTACATTATTCGTCACAGCTTCAGTTCTATCGCCGCCTATACCCGTTGTGCCATTCACAGCAAGCACACCACCTACCACCGCTATTCTCACAGCCATACTTCAGGTTAACTCCCCTCCTCTATTATGTTGGTTTGGATTTTTGTTGTTCATTTCTTCAGGTTTTTGTTTTTCGTTTTTCATTGCTAGAAGAGAGTGAATTTTTTAAATTCTTAATGGAGTGGGAGTACATTAGCAATCCCATATACATGTATGTATGTATATATGTATGTATGTATGAATGTGTGTGTGTGTATATATATATATATATATATATATTACATTAATACCCACTCATTTAAGTAGTTTTTTAAAAAATGGTGTAACTTGCTAACATACTCCTTCTAAAAAAAATAAGTGGGAGTGCATTAGCAATAACATATATATATATATATATATATATATATATAAGCAAAGAAAATGTATTAATAAGAGTATAAGGGGTACTCAAACCCATAATAATACAAAAAATGAAAATGAATAATTCCTTTTTTTTAAACAAAAAGAAGATTTGCAAAAGCATCACTATATTGCAAGGCATCCCAACTAGGTTGGCACCCCAAGCAATACCGATCATCTACAGCATATCAACATATTATTAATAAAGCAAAAAGAATACAATAACTGGGGGGGAATAAACCTGACCAAAGAAAAAATGAATAAACCTATAATTAGGCAATCCATATCTATGATGGAAAAAATCATCCCTAATGAAATCAGGTATAGTGTTCCACCACAAAAAGTCCTGAGACATTATACCATGAGTAGCCAACTTGTCTGCACATTTGTTTCCTTCCCTGTATATGTGAGTGCAATAGAAGTTTATTCCTTTCTTCAAAATCATGCAGTTGTCCCACCTATTTCTTAATCTCCAAGGGATTGCCACTAGACCTTTTAAAGCTTGAACAACAAGCAAAGAGTCATACTCAAGCCAGATGTTTTTCCATCCATTTTTGGAAGACAATTCAATTACAATCATTGCTCCAACCAGTTCAACATGAAAAGCATTGACCTGTCCCAAGTTTACAGAAAAGCAGCCAAGAGAAGCAGCTCTAAAGTCCCTCAAAATGCCTCCACAAGCTGCTGTGCCAGGAGTTCCTAAGGCTGCACCATCTGAGTTTGCTTTTATCCAATTGCAAGCTGGTGGAAACCAATTGACCTCAATAACTGAAGGAGCTGGTTTCCAGTGGCAAGAAATGGCAAAAGATTTTAGGATTCCAAATCCAGTGATGTTAGAAGACATTCTGCCTTTACTAAGATTTCCAGCTAGGGCTACATTGGCCATGATCATATTCCTAGCAGCTCTTAATGAAATAATTTAGTTGTCATACTTTAATTTATTTTGACAATGCAAAATTGACCAAGTAATATTAGTGATCACAGAAGAAATTACATCAATGGTTTGTGTACTCCAATTCCTGTCACACAAATTCAGAAGCTCAATCATGTTCCAATTGGGAATTCTAATCTACAGGAGAGAACTGAACCAGGACCACAGACTTTGGGCAAAGGCACATTCAAAGAACATATGAGAGGTTGTTTCTTCACTAGCATAGCACAAACTGCAAATGGAAACCACTATGCATCCTCTCCTTTTTATTTGATCATCAATAGGCATCTTGTCATGGATGATTCTCCAAACAATAAAAGACTTTGAAGGTGGAATATTGCTGCTCCAAACTTTTTTATGCCAATCCCTCTCTTGTCCAGGGTTATAGATGTAAGAAAAAGCTTCTTTCATAGACAAGGAACCTGAGACATTGTTCCATCTTCTTTGATCAGGATTATTCTCAACAGGAATTTGAACTTCTCTTAATTCC